>WSFP011425937.1:0-22305 GCA_009831015.1 Picea engelmannii
AGTCATTTCCTTTCGATGAACATCTATCTAAGGGAGAGAGGGAGTTCTTTTCACTAACAAGCACTATTAAGGAATGTCCTCAAATAATTCTTTTTCTCGATCAAATCCTGATGCAATGCTAAAACTTTTGAGATACCTTCTAATATGCACAATCATGCAGATGCTTTTTTGTTGTTTGTATATGAATAATGATTAATTCAACACGATGCTCATCTTTTCTAATTATCTATTTGTATGAATGAAAATCAAACTAGCACAAGCAAAAGTCATACAAACAATACCCCCTTTCATTGCAATCAAAACGAAAAGCGAAAGAAAAGAAACAATCAAAGAAAAAAAACAAACTTCACACCCAAAAAGAAAAGGTTGAAGAACAATGATCTTAACTAAAATCAAGATGAAGAGGTCTGTAGGCCTTTGCTGACCTTCACCAGGGTTTTTACTCAGTTGATGAGAAGAGAAACACAATGCATGGGTCTCAAACTCTAATCAACAAAAAAACTCAGCAACAATAGTGAAGAAGGATGCAAGATCCAACTAGTAAGATGTTTATTCTTCAAGAAAAAGACAGATGTCAAGGCTGAAAGGGGAGAAACACTGGCTCACAAGGTTACTCAGCAGAGAAGACACAGGGGCAAAACCCAAAAAAAACAATTCTGGAGGGTTTTTTGGCCTAAAAGAGGATGGCGCTCTATTTCCAAAGGAAAGGAGCGTTATAACACTCTGTGCAAAGCTATGGGGAAGTGTTGGCACTCTGTTAACACTAGGACAGGGGCGCCAGGGTCTAAAACTCCCAAAAATGTCAAAAAATTCAAAAAATTGCAATTCAATTTCGACAATTAAGCTGAGTATGATGGGGTAGGGAGCCAATCAGCTCATGAAACCAATCAAAAGAGGAGTGAACCAGGTATGAAACAACCAAGGGGTAGAACTAGGTCAATGAGGAGAAATCAAAACAAGAAGTTTTGATTTGAGGCTAACTCCCCAGCGGAGTCGCCAGTTTCTGTTGTAGGAAAATATCCCTGCGGATAGGTAGATCGCCTCTAAGAGCTTGACCCTAACTCTAGACATAAAATGCTTAACGTGGACACTGACTTCCTTTCAAATCTATCTAAGCTAATACATGAGAAGGAAGGATAACATAAGTACCTCTTTATCGACGTTTGTCCTTGCACGCTCCTAGTTGCGCTTAGATCCTTTGCTTCTCGTTGAATCCTGTGGATAAAACAAGATACGACCACTTCCTACCCTATTGATATTAGCTTGAAAATAGATCTATGAGTTAATGATAAGTTCATGTAACATTAGACACAAACTAGAAAGAAACAGGCCAAACGTGTCATATTGATGAGAATAACGACAACAGTACTTACAATCGTAGATGCGAATGCGACAACTTCGTCAATTCCTCTTCGTCTAACCCTTGCCTGAAAGATCCACAACCTAGACAACAGTAGCTTCATTGATCACTCTCCTTTGGCTGACTGTGTATTTTCTCCAAGATCATAAGTTTCATACTAGCAGTTCTTCCCCCTTTCCACCATCATAGAGTCTGCTTATATAGGTTAAGAGGAGCTTAACCTCTTGAGTTATCTTTAGAACAAGTTGGGAACTTCCTCCTCAGATCAGGGATCTCTTGATGAAACCAATAATTTGAACACAACTGCCTCCTATTCTCGAAAGATCCTCCCCTTATTCTCCTCAACGGGTCAACTACTGCCTCAGATTAGGCAGCGCTCCCTTAGAAGGGGCATCAGAGCGCTGTAGCGCTCCCTGGTAAGATATGGAGGGGCGCCAACACTCTCAAGATGAGAAGCACTCCTTCAGAAGGGGCAGGGAAGCGTTATAACTCTCCTTGAAGCCGTGTAGGGGAGAACCAACGCTCCTAGAGCTGATATAGGGGAGTGCTCCCCCTCAGAACCTTTGTTTCAGAGATCTCTTCAGGTGTCAAGAGTTATTTGACTTCAGTAAATCATTTCTTCTTCTCCAAATCAAGCACATGAGATGTTTTAAGTGTCTCCTTAGTGTCATCGACATGGAAATATGCCTGAACATCATTTACGACACTTGTGACCAACTTGCGACACTTGCAAAAGTTGTAAGGAAGATGCGACACTTACGACAATTGAGAGGAACATGCGACACTTATCCAGCTGAGTAATTTTGACATGTAACACTCGCTGCCCACAGTCTCTCCTTCCCCAGATGCCTATCCCACCCCAGGAGTATACACCTTCACTGTCACCTAGACAGTCCTTCGGCTGCTAACCTCCCTTGCCTTGGGCTTCAACAATAGATCGAACTGGAAATCTCCGAGCTTTTTGGCAGCTACAAGGTTCTTTCTAGGAGCTCTTTCCTTCCTCTGCGCACTCTCTCACCTGGAGAGAGTCACTCACAGGCTTGGTAAAACCTTCCTCTTCAACAACAATCACCTCCCTCACCTGGAGAGAGGTTACACACTGGCCAGACAACCGGTTTCCTTAATCTCATTCCCGTACAAAGCAAACAAAACACCAAGTCTCAGCAACAAACATATAGCAGCAACAAACCATGCCTAGCCAAGAACTGTGTGGCTGCCACAATCAACTGGGACAAAAAACATGGGTTTCCCAAAATAGGTGACAGACAGACACTTCAGCATAACAAGGCTCAGCAATTACGAGACACTTTGGTTTTCTCAACCGGCAACACAGGACGACTTCTTGGTTCTGGTTTTGGGAATGCGTAAGGGTACATGGAGATTCAAATAGAGACTTCACATGGTTTAGGTGATGGATTTGAGTATGAACACAAGATAGAGGTCGCTCATGGACACCCGCCAGTTTTGAAGGAGGATCGAGAACAGACTCCCCGACTTAGGTGATGGGTGGAGGAATGCTCGATGAACCCACTCAGATGCAACCATCCATGTAATGGGAAGAGAACCCCCAACATGACTCACTTCCTAGGTTAGATTGCATGCACTTGGACTGACACACGTTTCCCATGAGGTTGCATGTGCTTCATCAGCTGGTGTGCACTTGTATGCATGTGTTCCCCCTTCCAGGGATTTGGGATCAAGGAAACACGTTTCACACATCATTTTTAGAATAATAATTTAATATTATTCTCAAGGGTTTAAGCCCCCTTAGCTTAGCCCCTCTTCCTACCTCTCAACCCCCTCTCCCTTACCCAGGCTTTGTGGATTCTTAGTCCCCCATCATTCATTCATATTGGTTGGTCCACATGCAGATATGTCTTGTATTAATAATGTGCATAATTACATGTACAAAAATCAGGCTCCTGGCCTTCAACACTTAGGCTCCCTGGCCTAATAACACATAAGCCCACCAGCTTATATAAACTTGGCTCACCAGCCTATAAAACATAATTACAATTCATAGTGCAAGCTTTATACTTCATAGACATGATTTACAATAGGGCTTGGCCTTGGACATTACAATTTGGACTAGTAGGATACTTAGGGTTTGAGGAGGGTTGGAATTTATGGTTCTACTGAACTTTATGTTCAAAAAATAAGGAACATTGAAAGGATTGATTAAGGGAATTTCTTTCCAACAAGGAAACCAAAAAATTAACAACAACCAATAAATATAAATTAATTAATAATTACTACCTCATATGGATTTGGAACCTAGAGATGAGTGTGAATATGATTGAACACCTCTATGTATTTCTACATTACTTTCCTAGGTTCTTGGTGAATATGATACTATTTGGACAATAGATTGGTGAGGTAGCCTTAAGGGTAAAACATTGATGGACGGATTCATACCATTCCTCCAAGGTGGTAATTATTTTAAGAATATTTGGAGGTGGCCTCATCATTAAACTCAATATAGAATACCTCTTTAGTGTGTTGAGATTGCCACCAATGTTGAGCAATTCTTTCCAAGTGGTTTCTAGAACAGAGAAAACAATGATCTCATGTGATATTAGGGAAGGTATAGAAGTATGTTGTGAGGCTACAGATTCAGGAATCAAAGGCCTCTCCATTTATCCGACCTCCATATTTTGGTAGGTTAATGATACTATGCATCTGGGATATGGACGATTGAGGTATTATAATGAGGAATTCCTATAGAAAATCCATGAGTTATGGATGTAGTGGTGTTGGATAATTTTATTTCATCATCTAAGGTTTCTCAATGAGGGGCCATAAGGTAATCTAAGAGGTTGAGGCTTCAAGTAGTTGAATGTTCAGGACCCCTAGTGCCATGGCTAGGAAAATGCTAAGGGTTATTTGAGAGTTCCTACAAAATATAACATGCTAGAAAAATGTGGAAAATGGGTTTAAGTGTAACTATAATGGAAAAGGAACGGTCCAATGAAAAATTTGAGGGTGAAGAGAGGAATGAATACCTAGAAAAAGAACAAAAACAATACTGAAAAATAACTTGAAATAATATCTATTGAGACCTGGGTGGGAGGGATAGACTTCCACTGACTAGATTTGATGAAATCCTATTTCTAGAGAAAGGTTTCCACTTCAATGTGTAACTGACGCATGGAGAAATATGAGAGTTGGTTACACCATAGATATGTTTGGGAGGGCCTCCAAGGAACCAAATCTTGATTTCTGTCACTACAAGACATTATTTCTATGTGACACATTCAACCCAAGAAGAACTAATGAAATAGTAGGTGTGGACTAATGCTTTGATACCAAGATCTATTTTTGACGTCTCAAACTACAAAACCCAAGATGAGAGGTGAACCAATTTGGACTAAAGAGACAATTAACCTAGAAACACATACAATAACAAGAACACCAATAAAATATAAAATCCTCAAGTAAAAATGGAGAACTATTAGTCTATCTAATTGGAATTTATGTAGAAATACAATAGGTCCACTCAATATGCACATAGATCAATGGTTCATAAAGAAATGATAAAAAAATATTTCACATAGATCAAGGGATGGAATTATGCAACTTCTTCCCAACTACATGCTTTACACACAAGTCACTCTCAAACAATAACTAAAAATGAAGAAGAACACCTCAAGGAATGTATGTTGAGTTGGACACAACCAGAAAGGTGAGTGTCACCTCCTTGCGGAGGATGCCTTGGTTGGAAATATTATTCATTGAGCTAAGAACTATTGGATTGGAGGGTGCATCTGTTAGGATCCGATCCTGATCCCTCTTTATGGTTCATTAGTTAGTATGATACATTTTCTATGTAATAAAGGTTTGGATTAGTTAATAAGGCCTATTAAATAAAGGATAATAAGTCAATGCAAGAAGACCTAGTAGAAGCTTCCACTTATAGAAAGATATTCCTCTATAAGTTTCCTTAGAATATAGAATTAGTATAAATAAGAGTAGGAGGTATTGGATAGCTTGTCTTGAGAATTATTGTAATAGATCACTACTCTACTAGAGGTTTCCCCCTTGAAGAGGAAAGTGAACATTGTTTCCTGTAAAAAAAGGTATTATTTTGGTGTTGTGGTTTCATCTATTGTGTTTTTCCGTTGTTATTCTCTGTAATATTTCTATTTTGGCTATTATAATAGATCTTGTACCTTACAACTGGTATTAGAGCACTTTCCTTGGAAGAAAATTGTGGGTTATTTTTTTTAGGGTAGAGACGTATTCCAGTTTCTTAAATCTACAGAGATCTGTCTTTCAACACATAAATCCACGGTCATGGAAGAATACACACAGGAACTACAAGTGGTATTTAAGCACACATTATTGGCCACCCTTGTAACCCCTATTGGTACCCCTTCGAGTGGTAGTGCATCATACAACACCTGTATATGGATAAGACTGGATATCCTGAAGCCCTTAGTATATAAACCACATGACTTCTATAGTGCCACCAAGAAAAAAAATCGGGAAGATACTCTCTCGTACCTGGTTAGTCAGGTAGTACGACTAAGGGCACAATCTAGCCTCCTTAGTTGGTGCCCTAAAATATTAGGCCAATTACTATTGTTGGACCTTGCATGTATATCAGAGAGCTATAGTACAAGGAAAACCATTGTCTCTAGAAACCATGAATACCCTAACCCTTGGGATGGGAAAAAAAAAAGAATAGACAATATCTATTGTTGTGCAACTTTACCTCCTGCATTCTGGTTGTGAAATTACTACACATTTTTTCCTGTTAAGAATTTGGGCCTTTCAACACTACAATATTTTTCAGATTGGAGTATAACTCCGCAAGAGTAAAAAAAGAGAAACAAAGTCTAACACCCTTATTTGAGACATATCCCATTAGATTCCTCTCTTCATCTTGATCAAAGTGGTACCTATCATTTTTAAACCTATTTTTTTGTGGCCCTGTCCCTTTCCTGCCCCATATTTGAGACCTATCCCATTGGATTCCTCTCTTCATTCTTATCGCAATGATACCTATCATTTTTAACCCTATTTTTTTGTGTCCTAACCCCTTTATGTTCCCCTATTGCCCCCCTATCCCACTAGACTACTTATCCTAGGTTGTACACTCTCCCTAAGTTTTCTCGATGTCCCCTGCTTAGACACATGCATGGAATACTTGGACAATTGGGTCACCTCACTGAAAATGGGGGTGATCACCCTCCGCCAACAATTATAGGAGTCCCTTGAGGTAAAGTTCAACACCTTGACGCAACTCATCAAGGGGAAGCACCCCGATTCTCAGTCTGAGGATCTTTACTCCTCCTATTCTAGGAATACTCATTCTTCCCACTCTCATTGGGGTCCTCCACATTCCTAGACTAAGGTGCTCAAAGTTGAGATGCATAAATTTGATGGATTTGACCCAGAAGGATAAGTTTTGAAAATGGAACGCTAATTATCTCTCCATGATATTAGGGATGATGAGACCAAACTCCATGTGGGGTTTCTATAATTGGATCAAGAAAGATGGAAATGGTGTCAATGACATGAGAAATATTATCTAGGATTACCCTCTTGGACCATGTTCACCAAAATGGTTTGTTCCCATTTTGATAGGAAATCCCATTTTTGGGGTCGATTCACCAAACTCAAAAGAACAGGATATGTGACCGAATTCAACACAACATTTGAACAGTTGGCCATCCACACTAAGGGCTTATCGGATGAGTTCTATCTTGAATGTTTTATCAGTGGCTTAAAGGATGCCATTAAGGCTCATGTTTTCATGCATCATCCGATTACTTGGTTGCAAGTGTTCCAATTAGCTAGGGAAGCAGAGACCATTCTTCAGGCCTAACGCCTGTGCATTGCATTTCCCAATCGTCCTCATCTACGGATTATCTCAACTTTGACACAAACATTGAAATTCCAAAAGGTATCTCCAGTAGAAATGATAGAACATCACAAGTAAGGACTTTTATATTACTGTGATGACAAGTATTCGTCAGGCCATAAATGTCATGAAAAAGAGTTCTTCCATATTTATGCATCATCTTCCACTTCCTCTGAAGACATCCCATCAGATGAGGTTCCTAACCAAGAGGATTCCCAACCAAGTTTCCACCTCAAAGATTCAGTTGCAACCCCTATGGAACCATCAAAACCTGTCATATCTCTTCATTCCCTCTCGGGTATTTCGGCCCCATAGACATTGAATATCAAGGGATACATAAAACATAGGACGATTGTGGTGTTGATTGATAGTGGTATCACCCATAATTTTATTCATCGCAAGCTCATTGAGGAGCTCCATTTCTTTTTCTGCCGAGTTTCTAATTTTTAAATCCTCATAGCTAATGGTTGTACGATGAAGTGTGGGGGGAATTGTGAGAATGAAAAACTCCAAATGGGTTATTATCATATTAAAAATCACATGTTCTCTATTTACATGGGTGGATGTGATATTGTATTAAGTGTCGAATGGATTCTCACCCTGGGACCGATTACAATGGAATACCAAGATTTATATATGAGCTTCACTCAATAGGCTCATCCCTATACTCTTAGAGTCCTCTAAGTTGGCTCCCCTGAAATCATCATCTCTCATAGGATGGAAAAATTGTTGAATAAATTCCACCATGGTGTGATTGCTCAATTTAATGCCATCCAATTCACTAATCAGGCCTCTTTTGAAGTCCCTCCTAGCTTGCAACTAATATTGGACAAGTACCCCAAGATATTTGAGGTTCCAAGAAACTTACCTCCCTCAAAGGGTGAGAATGATTATATCATATCTCTCCTTCTGGGTAGTCAACCTCCCAAGTTACGCCCCTATAGGTATCCATTTGCTCAAAAAAATGAAATAGAAAAGATATTACAAGAATTACTGGAGGCGGGGGTAATTCTCCCAAGTACCAATCCATATTTGTCTCCAGTTGTGATGGTCTTAAATAAAGAAGGTGCTTGGCACATGTGTCCAAATTTTTGTGCCTTGAATAAACTGACCATCAAGGATAAGTTCCCCATTACTATCATTGATGATATGTTCGATGAAATCTAGGGTGCATGTTTCTTCAAAAAATTAGACCTTCACTTAGGCTATCACCAGATCCAGATGAAACAGGAAGATATTCTAAAGACTTCTTTCAGAACTCATGAAGGACATTATGAATTATTGGTCATTCCTTTTGGCCTTTGCATTTCCCCATCCACCTTCCAAAGTCTCATGAATAAAATATTGAAACCTTTGCTTCTGAAGTTTTTCCTAGTTTTATTTGATGGCATCCTGATTTACAACCACACTTGGGATGCCCACCTTCTCCATGTAGACAAAGTTATTCTCTTGCTACATGAAAACTAGTTGTTTGTCAAAAATACCAAATTTTCCTTTGGGGCCAGTGAAGTGGAATACTTGGGACACATTTCGAGTCAATATGAGGTAAGATTGGACCCAAAAAAGATACAAGATATGAAATATTGGTTGTGACCCACGACCTTAAAGCGCCTCTGGGGTTTCCTCAGTCTAACAGGATATTATAGGAAGTTTGTATACCATTATGGAAAAATTTATAATCCCTTGACCGACCTTCTTAAGAATAATGCATTTCATTGGAAACCTACCAATGAGAAATATTCCCCAAATTTAAAGTGGTCCATGTGCACTACTCTAGTCTTAGTAGCTCCTGACTTCAACAAAATGTTTGTGGTAGAATTAGATTCTTTTGGCACTGGTATTGGTGCAATGTTGACACAAGATGGTCTACCTATGGCCTTTACTAGCCATGCTTTGAGTGGATGTAATTTGGGAAGATCTATGTATGAAAAATAAATGATGGAAATTCTCCATGCGGTGCACACATGGTGACTATATCTTTTGGGACGTCGTTTTCAGATCAAAACATATCACCATAGTCTGAAGTATTTTTTATAGCAGCGGTTATCCTCCCCAGAACAAAACAAGTGGCTAACCAAAATGTTGGGTTATGATTATGAAATCATATATAAAAATGGAAAAGACAATGTAGTGGTGGATTCCTTATCAAAACAACATGAGGAGGATGACTCCCTGTTTTCCTTATCCTTACATGTTCCGGATTGGATTGAGGAAGTATTACAAGAGTGTCTAACACACCCTACTATGTCCAGGCTAATTCATTGACTTCAGGAGGATCCTAATCTTCCCATCAGCTACACTTGGAAAGAAAATATTCTCAGTTATAAGGATCACCTGGTTTTGTCCCCATCTTCATCCCTCAAGAAAAGTATCTTAAATGAGTTGCACTCATCTGCTATTGCAGGCCACTCTGGCTTCCAAAAGACCTATGCTCGTGCCAATCGCTTTTTTTTCGAGAAGGAATGAAGAAGGACATCCTTCTCTTTTTCACTGAATGTGAAGTGTGCCAACACAATAAAGGTGAAACCATCATGTCTCCATGAGCTTTTCAACCCCTACATATTCCAACTTCTATGTGGGTGTACATCTCCATGGACTTTATAGTGGGCCTTCCCAAAACTGGGAACAAGTTAATCACCATGGTGGTGGTTGATCACCTCTCCAATTATGCTCATTTTTGTGAATTACCCCATCCTTTCACATTGACACTAGTAGAAAATGTTTTCCTTGATCATATTTTCAAGATTCATGGCATGCCCACCTATATTCTATTTGATTGTGACCTAAATTTCACCAGCACATTTTGGAAAGAGTTGTTTAAATTGGGGAACCCAACTGAACGTGAGCACCTCCTATCACCCCCAGTCCAATGGTCAAACATAAGTGGTCAAAAAATGTTTGGAAACCTACTTGCGATGCTTTTCTTCTGAAAAACAACACCAGTGGGTGCAATGGCCTCCCTTGGTAGAATGGTGGTACAATACTTCATATCATACGACCACTAAAATGACCCCATATGAAGTGGTGTATGGAAAACAACCACCTATAGTCACTACATATCTTCCAGGAACATCCAACGTCAAATATATTGATAAAATGTTGCAAGGTAGAACTACCACCCTTCCGGATTTGAAGGATAACCTCCACATGGCTCAAAATCACATGAAGCAACAAGTGGACCAACATCATTCAAAATGGATTATTCAGGAAGGTTATCATGTGTTTCTCAGACTCCAACCTTACAAAAAAACATCTCTCAAAGCCCAAGGAAAACACAAGTTGGCACCCAATTTTTATGGCCCCTATCAGATCATCAAGCATATTGGTTCAGGGGCCTACAAATTGGCCCTTCCAGCTACTTCCAAAATCCACTCGGTGTTCAACGTTTCCTGTTTAAATAAAGTGGTGGGAAAAAATTATAGGGTCCAAACCATCCTTCCTAAATTAGATGAAGAAGGCTCCCTTTGGCTCCAACCAGATGTTGTCCTCAATGCATGTGAACATCGGTTGCATGGTATAACTATCAAGGAAGTGATGATCAAGTGGAAGGACACATCACCATAGGATGCAACTTGGGAACCATTGACCATACTCCAATAGTTTCCACATCTTCAACCTTGAGGAAAAGGCCTCTTTTGAATGGGGAGGGCATGTTAGGATCTGATCTTAACCCCTCTTTGTGGTTCATTAGTTAGTATGATATATTTTCTATGTAATAAAGGATGACATTAGTTAATATGGCCTATTAAATAAAGGACAATAAGTCAATGTAAGAAGACCTAATAGAATCTTTCGCTTCTAGAAATATCTTCTTCTAGAAGTTTCCTTAGAAGATAGAATTAGTATAAATAAGAGTAGGAGGTATTGGATAGATTGTCTTGAAAATTATTGTAATAGAGTGTTGCTCTGTTGAAGGTTTCCCACATTGTTTCCTATCAATAATGGTATTATTTTGGTGTTGTGGTATCATCTATAGTGTTGTCTCATTATTATTCTCTGCAATATTTTTGTTTTGTCTATTATAATAGATATGGTACCTTATAGAATCCTCCTTAGGGAGTATTACCAGTTTGAATGCCAATGGTGCATCCTCTTTTCCTATGGAATCTACATCAATTCCTTCCTATGAGTAGGAAGTTGCACTTTTCCACTTACAATTTTTAGATGACTCTTTTCTCGAGGGAGAATCAACCATAAGGGAACTATAGAATTTAACTAAACAATATGGATCCATTTTTCTATCACTTTTGGATGCAAGATAAATAATTAAAGATCCCATATCTTCTTCTTCAACACTATAAAATAAGTGCATAACAACATATTATGAATTATGGGATTTCCTATTGGCTCGATCTCATTGAAAATAAAAGTAGGAACGTCTCATGGAAATTTGTTTTGAAAAAATAAAAGGGTAAGATCTCTCTTTGTAAGTTTTGTTATACTTATCTTGTTGCTCATATCTCTATAATTATCAAATTTATCTTTCCAAGATTTCTTCTATATACTTTCTCATTGTTTCTAACTCCCAAAAGAATCCTTAAATAAATCCCATGTATTCAGAAACATTTTCTTTGGGAGGCCCCCAAAGATACAATAAATGGTCCTTGGTCATGTGGTAAGAGTTCCTCTCATACAAAAACATAAGAAATAAAGGCTTCTATATGTCACTTTGGTGATCTCATATATGGGAGGGAAAATATAGTGGATATGGATCAAAGAAAACAACTCCCTTTGGCATAGAACATGGAAATAAAACTATACAAGAGGAATATCCAATCAATATTTAATAAGATTAATATGATCCCCCCAAGATATTTCTTTTGGAACAAGGGTGGAAAAAATATCCCTCTCATTCAGTGAGAGAGATTTGGGATGTAACATTGGGAAATCATGATATTTTATTGATATATGCTTAGCATCAACAACATGCTCTAATAATGAATCAAACTAATTGGAACACTTGAAAATAAGATTTTGAGATTCAAGGCCGGTTTCATGTACTTCAAAACTATATTTTGAGATTTAGTGATGGTTCAAAGTATATGACTATTTGGAACACCTTAGGGATAAAGGAACTCAACCATGTCAATTTTTGAAATATAATAAGAATGGCATAAAATGTTAACAAATAAGAGAAGACATATACACAAAATTCTTGCTCCAAAGGAAAATCAAGGGGGATAACAAGACATATACTCTAACATGGGGAATGCATGGAGATATTAATTGCAAAGTGAGGGAATACTAAAAATATTTCAAGGAAATCGAATATATTAATTACAAAGTGAGGGAATACTAAAAATATTTCAAGGAAATCAACTTGAAATTGAAAATAAAATAAAACAAGGCCTACTATATGGGCACCATTTCTCTAGCCTATGATAAGTTCCTTTCTTTGGTTGGTAGCCCACATTAAAATTTTAAGATGGGATTATTCAAGAGTAAATGGATATGCTATACTTTCAAGGTGACCTCTATAAAACTAATGAATGAACCCAAAATCACCTCCTCAAACAATGTAATCTTGTGAAAGATATATGGGAGAAGAGGTAGATATATCTTTTGAATCACCAATAACAAGTGAATACATTGTTAATTTTTTGAAAGGATGGACACCTTCATCCTCTGATAATAAAATTGAAGATTGAATTTGCAATATTTTTCTGGGATTCCTTATTTTGAATCTATGGAAGGAAAGAAACACTAGAATCCTTGCTAGGGGTGGGTGGTGTTAAAGATAAGTAGTAATCTTAGAGCCTCATTGGAAAAAAATTCCAAGAGACAACCATAAGAGACGAGGAAAAAAAAAATATGATAGAGGTGGAAAGGGTCATCATGAAGGCCATAAGAATAGACATGATAGTTTCTTCCTTCCCTAGATAACCGTCTCCTTTTGTATCAAATGCTCCTACCACCTAGTCTCCCCATAACAACACCACTGGGAATGAAATTGTTAAACTCAATTTTGATGGGGCCTTAAGAGATGATCTAGGAGATTCATGTAGTGAGATAGCAACATTGGGAATGGACATGAGAGAATTATTTTTATCTATTATTTCATGGGAGGTCACGATACAAACTATTTAGTGGATATCCTAGTAGTTAAATAGAGAAATAAACACATGAATTACAAAGTTGTCTTGTGAACAAGCATATACGTTGATATTCAATACATTAAAATAACCAATATAAAAGGCTCACCTAGATTAACTCTCCCATAATTGGTGATTAACAACGGTAATTGAAAGTCTAGGAAAGCTCATAAAAAATTCCACTCCCTTCTTCCTTCTCACATATGAAGATCAACCACCAAACTAATAAATATATTAGATAATGATGAGGTAAGGCTACCTAGGGTGGAATAATATCCCATAGGGCCTCACAGAAATGAATGTCAAAATCTAGTTCAAGTAGACATGAACAATCGTTTTAAAAGAAGAAACATAACATTCTCAAGAAGGTGTGCTCCTAAATAGCCTTATAGTGTCCTTGGGAGTGGATACCTTACACACAATGACCCATGCAAATTATGATAAAATGGCTCGCAAAGGCTCTTTCCTTATCCAAATTCATATGAATTCATTTTGAGAGGAGGAGGAGGTACTTGTAACCATCACTCCTGATGATATCCCATAATGGACCCATTGAATGTATAAGGGAAAGGGGTAGAGCTAGGATTTTTATTATGAAAATTTTATCCATTTTCACCATGTGGAATGGGAAAACAAAGGGAGCAATAACAATGTGTAGGACACAAGTTGAGATCACTTCATCTCGATTTAAGTATGGAAATCACCAATTATCTCTATTTTAGAAACATTTCTTCCCCTTTTAATAATTCTTATACAATCTCTATACAATCCGACAACCTCATTTTGATATCTAATTTATACTGGAGGCAAAGTATAGTGTATGTCTACAATCTCTACGAAGTAGAGGTCAACAACCGCATTTTGATATCCAATTTATGTTAGAGGAAACGAGATAATATATAAGAATTTGAACATCCCAATATTATTATATATGTTTTTCTATCAACAAATTTAATCATCTATATACACCATAACTAGTTTTCAATTTTGAAAAACACATGACAACTTTGACATCCAAACTATATTTGTATTCCAAATTACTCAAACTTTAAAAAATTAACCACATTTTGATATCCAATTTATGTTAGAAGAAACTAGATAATATATAAGAATTTGAACATCCCAATATTATTATGTATGTTTTTATATCAACAAAGTTCATCATCTATATGCACAATAATTAGTTTTCAATTTTAAAAAGCACATGACGATTTTGACATCCAAACTATATTTGTATTCCAAATTACTCAAACTTTGAAAAGTTAATTTTTCTTCACCTTTTTAAAGATATTTTCTATGATTCTATATTATAAATAAAATAATTTATATCTCTAAAAAAACAAAAATACATGCCTATCCTTTTATGTTGAATGTAACTCCAACACATAGTACCACTTAATAGAACACTTTTATCATTTCCTTCTTTTGATTATGTGAAAGCTTTGTTTGTTGAACGTTATTTTACTAACTTAACAATCTATGGTGTGTTTATATGGACATCTAAATATTCGATTGAGAAACAAAAGTAAGATGTTTGAAAAGTACCTTAAAATAATATAATGAAAAATGGAATGATTATTCTTATTTTATGTCGCATGTTATTCCAATATAGAATATAGTTCTAATGAAATTTACGAATCACTCGATGTTGATATTATTTATATATACTTATTATTTTATGTTTATTCCTTTTAAAAGTTAAAAGAAAAAATGATATGAGGCTTTAAGTCACCTTTTCACAAGTCTCGAAATATACTAGAGAAAAAAGTTGCTTAATGTTTAAGTAACTTGATTGCAATTCTATGGAAAATATATTACTAAAATATATAAAAGAGAAGGAATGTTTGTGGAGTTTTATCAGTCTTTGTTTCTGAAGATTATTTTTTAATTCTTTTCCAATCTAAGAGAAAATTAAAAATAATTAAAATATTATAATTAATAGAAAGGATTGATTATTAAAAAAAATAATTCTTTTCAAATTTAAGAAAAAATTAAAAATAATTAAAATAATATAATTAATATAAACATATTAGTTTATTTTTATCAAATAAAATTTAAAAGATATATTTGTGTTATCTAAGTGTTAACTTTCAGGTGTGTCCACGATGCTACATAAGCGACACATAAGGTAAGTCGGGTTTTGAATCGGTGACTTCACATAACAAAGTGTCTTGACACTACACTCCATGTATTGTCCTACACCTCGAGGGCATTTTATTTTTAAAATTATTTAAAATTTATATTTATATTTAATTTTAACTATTATAATGATTTATATTTATTTATTTATTAATATACCTTTTAATATATCATAACACTTCAAACTTACATTTAAATATATATTTTTAACAAAAAGTGGGAGATTAGTATTATCATAAAAGGTGTAGTTGAAACTTCACATAGAACAACCTTACTAAATAAACTTGGAAAAAAACTCTGAGGATAAAAGTGAAGAGACATTGCATCTAAATTAATCTGATGTGGAATTGTTGTCCTTTTTGACTGAATTGCACGTCTGACTTCATGTTACCATTGGTTGTGATGCTACATGTGATTTCTTCTTCTTTTCGACTCCCGTCAAAACTTCATTTGCATATGTTGGGGTATTTGTGGTGCCTATGGTTCCTATATTGTCTTGATCTGGAGCTTTTATTTTTTTTCATTTTGGTGCTTTGGCTTCTTTAGCCTGATCTTCAAAATATGTTAATGGTGGAGGGGTTTGCTCGATCCATAGTCCCTGATTTGTGACATGAAGGGAAGATGGTTTTTTTTCCAACTTCTGAGTGAATTTTTATCACAACTATTGAGATAATGGAGTTGGTTGAATATGAGGATCTAATTGAGAAGGATTTTCTCTATCTTATGAAGATTTTCTGTGGAATTTTGAGATTACTTGATGGTCGTCATTATATCCAACCCACCAAGTGGATTTTCAATGTTTTCTATTATTCCTAGACCCTTTGGTACATTTATTTGCAAGATGATTTGTTTCAAAACAAGATCTGCAACATAAGGAAACTCTCTCATAGTCTATTTTCTAACACCAAGAATAATTTTTACCAATAAGAATAACTTCAGCTGGGAACCCTTTACTGAAGTCCATTTCCACACACATGCGAGAAAAGGCATAGGTGTTTTCCCTCATAGTTTCACACCTTGCAAAGTGGAACTTTCCCTCAAACTGAGCCGATGGCTTCAAGAGAGGGTAAACCCAAAAAATGCAAGGGAAGATTGGGGAGACTCACCCAAACTGTGGATGAGGAGAGAATGTCAATTACATGATTGAAAGAAGGATCCATGGTTTCATGCACAAACTTGAGTTTCCCCAAAACCACGGACCTAATTTTAAAATCAAATCCTTATCCTCCTCAATGTCGAACTCAACAATGAAGAATCATTTTGCAGAAGGATTAATGAAATATTCCTTTTGCATGAAAGGGATCCAAGTAGCAGAGATTGAGCTGGTGTGATCTTATTTATTTGGACAGAAACCATTGAAGTGATGGATTAAACTCACATATCTATAATACCCTTCCTCTTCATCAACATCTGGTTCCATGGGAATGACAAGAAAAGAGGCTTCATGAACCAAAATAAATGAAGAAGGGGGAGTTGAGTCCCTCTGAACTAATTCTTGAAAAGAGGCACCAGACAATGAAGCCAAAGAGACATGTGTTGACCTACAGACAGATATGGAGGGGACGAACCCACGGCTTGGGGAACCAATAGATATGAAGGAGGACACTGCCATGGATGGCGAGGGAGGAAAGCCCAAGGACTTTAGACCAAGCGAGCACAGGTGTTGTAGGGTAAATGAACCCTACGGGAGTTACCTCCCTTGGGCTCTTCCTAGACCTAAAACATAATAGATATGCAAGCAATAGATTTTCCTAGATCTAAATTATACACAAAAATAATCTATGAGTTGATGGAATAAAAGGTTTACCCGATGATCTGACGATTGTCCCTGCATTCTTCTTAGCTGATAGCTTTCTTGAAGATTCCCTTCTCTCTTACCAACATGGATCTGCACACATAAAGACACAAAGAAACTTTTCACAAGATCAAAGAAATAATGTATAAATGGATAATAGATCTAGTGACATAACATAAGAATATCAATTCCCTACAAAGATTATAATAAATACATACAATTAAGTAAGGGGGGAAATATTGTACATCTTATATTAATGAAACAAATGGTTTACAACTTACAATCAAGGAAGTTGATGCAATTCTTTCCCAAGTTCCTTTCCCAAGCTATGTAATCAAACCGCCAATATAAGCTTGTTTTCTCCTTTCTCTCCCCCTTTTCCCATGAGAGACCCTAAATATATAGGATAATAGAGATAAGATCAAAGGTTAATCTAGATAGGATCTAGATGCCCAAGATAACAAGATTCTCGAGGTCAAACCATGAAAAATCTGAGGTTTAATCTCATCTCGTGGAAACTAATCCTAAATAGGGAGTAAGAGACCCGATCATGTCCTGCATTCGTGCAAGGAGCAACCGGTCTCCTTTTGAAAGAGGACAAGGTGTGACCAACAATATTGGTCACAAGATGTAAAGGGACAATCAACAACCTAGAAAAAAAATACTGCAAACTCAGGGGAAAAGTGGTATAATTCAATGTCTCATACTGCTAACCTCTAGATTATTCCCATTAGGTGATTAAGTGGAAAATAATTGTATAATAACAACGGTTGCGAGCATCTAGAGTTAAACCCTAGTCTTTGTGACCATGCATAGAAGTGGAACCATAGAAATTCCCATTCTTCCTCACTAGTATTTATTAGTAATGAAGATATTACTAATAAACTTAGCTTTAATTTTAACCATTAAAATCATATTTATATAAAATTATAAAACGATATTAAAATAAATATTATAACAATATTAATGAAAATGTATTTATTTTAAATACTTGTGTTTGTGTGTTAATAATCTTAATTAATTACATGGATAAACATTTCTATTTGAAAATATGATGGAGAATGAAATATTGAACAGGGGAAATACTTTCAACAATCATAATTTTTTTAATCTCTATTATTCAATAATTTAATTATTCTTTATTATTCAATAATTTAATTATTCACCTATAAATCACAATACTAAAGATGTATGAATGATTGAAAAATAAAAGATACCTAATAAATAAATAACAAGGTGACAATCTCTATCAACATTCACCATCCACACCATCCACTAGTATATTGATTAACTTAATTAATATTAGCATTCATTAAACAAGCATCTTCACTTTCCATCAACCCTATTTATTCTTCTTTTAATAAATGAAATAGTTTTAACTTTTGTGTATGATACGAAAGTTATTTTATTTTTAAAAAGCATTTTTACGTTCTAGGCCTAATAACCATCACCTTTTAGATGAATGACAACTTCAAAGGTTCCATGCCTAATAAATCAATAGACAGCTTTTGGATGACAGGAAATCATTTCCTTCAATAATCTTTTCTAAAGTAGAGTGTAATTTGAAACCTTCTTTTCTAAAGTATTCTTAAAGCATATTATATTAAAATGAAAAACATATTATTATATTAAAATGAAAAGTAAGTGGTAAAACTTCATGGTCTTCCGTGATGTTAATAAAAAGCATGTTCAATAAAGATTTTACATTAGGTTTCCTACATGAGATTATTTTTATTAAAAAAACGCATGAATTAGTTTGAGTTTAACATAAACAATATATATTTAACTTTTTTTTAATAATATTAGTTAAAAAGTTGTTAGTTTAAAATTAATTATTGTTTTTAAATATAAGATTTTAATAATATTTCATTTAGAAATTAAATACGTTTGTTTAAAAAAATTATTTTATTCCTCTCATATTTATAATGTATAAAATTTGTATTAATAAAATAATATAAATAATACATATTCAATTTTTTTTTTAAATAATATTAGATAAAAAGTTGTTACTTTAAAACTAAATATTGTTTCTAAATATAAGATTTTAATAATATTTCATTTAGAAATGAAATAATTTTGTTTAAATTTTTTATTTTATTTTTTAATATTGATGAGATGTATAAAATTTATATTAATAAAATAATATAAAAAAATCTATAAAAAGGTATTTAATGATTTAAATAAATTAAATTAAAAAATAAATTTCATAAATTTTAAAATAAGTTTAAAGGTATTTAATGGTTTAAATAAATTAAATTAAAAAATAAATTTCATGAATTTTAAAATAGGTTTAAAGGTTAGATTTTTTTATTTTTTATTTTGGTAATTACCATTTTTTATTATATATTTATAAAGTGAGTATTTGTAACACTAAAAAATGTGATAAAATTTAAATAATTTTGTTTATATATTTAAATCATAATTTTTAAAATAAGAGCTAGTAGATTTATATTGCATCAAAGATGTGGTTCAAAGAATATTAAGTATAAAATGATCCTTTTAATATACAAGACAAACTTTTGGATTCCTCAAAACATTAGTAGAGCAATTATCTAAACCATACCTCCTAACCTTCCAAGTTTTACATTTTATATAGAGCTAAATAGAGTAGACTCTTGGTAGTGAAACCTCATAGTGCCAAGGAAAGTGAAAGTATATATGACCTTTTATGCCTAGACCATTTGAAAATTTAATCCCTTAGGAGGTACAACTAGAAACTCGAGGTGTTTTCTACACAGTCACAATATGGGTCATTTTAGATTAACAAGCCTTTAAAATCCATTTTTTGTCATGAAGAATTACCTAAGTACCTGGTTCTTGGAAGTCACATTTTTCATGTTACTTTACCACCCCAACTTGTAAGGGAAGGGTTGGGAATGAATATAGAGAGGGCCCACCAAGTATACAGATAGAAAATAAAAACATTGTTTATTAGAAGAAGGAAAAATAACCAGAACCTCACCCTCCATGTCCGAATTTTCTATTAGTTCATTCAAGTTTGGAAGAGGAGAGCTACATCTTGATGGTTCGAAGAAGTTGCCATTGACCAAGACTACTGACAAAGAGAAGTTGGTGGTGGAGGACAAAGATGGAGAACTTCCAATTGATACCTTGATGCCTCCATCTCATCCTCCATTTGACCTAGTATGTCGCGATGTTGTGCTAAAGTGTCTAACACAAAAGAAACCGTATGATGTTTTCTCTAATATTACTCCCCACCCCCACCCTCACCCTCATATTCTCTAATATTTCTGGGGGGATATTAGAGAAAACATATTAGAATTTAGAGCATTTACTGAAATCTAAAGACATTGCATGGTGGCCAACTCATCCACTTCCAATTGCTCCTCATGTTGTCCCCTCCTTGCACTTCCTTCCATTACGTCAAAATGAGTGGAATTTAATAACACTGACTAAAGGGAAGGATCCCTAAGCTGGCGAAAAAAACCATTGAACACAGAAATGGAACCCGAGAACATCGTTTCTCTTGGATAATGCAAACCGTGCTAGAGAAGAATATCAGAATATCTAGCCAAGAACCTTTCCTCAGATTTCACTGCACCACCAAGGGTTAAATAACACCAAGCCAACATATAACATACACCCAAGCCATGACCAAGCATGATAATCAAAATCCTTCTCCTTGTCATTTCCATATTCTGCCATCCTAATCGTATCCATCCGAATTCATTCTACACTGATACCTTTATGCTACGATTTCTTATCACCATATTTCAAGCTCATAATTTCTCCCATGGGTGTTGATGAAATTTGAGCTACACATTTCCTCTCCATATACATCGCTTTTATGACCATTTTCCAACATGATTGAAATCCACCATGAGAAGGAAAAATCTCATTGCTCAAGTCTAAGAAGCCAACAATGGCGTACCTCCCACATGAGGACATCCCATTCCCCACAATCCATACTCCTTCAAATTCTCTAGAAGTCCTTTCTCCGACGTAATACATTGTACACATGGGCTAAGAGACATGTTCCCAAATTGAATGAATATTGGTTTATACATGTTCGTCGACATGCAAGATCCACGCCCATGATACCCCTGTGGGGCCCATCCTTAATGGGAGCCATGACTAACATTAGGGAGGGGGTAAAAAATGATAATTCTTGTCAACCCATAGTGTGCCTGGGAACTTTCCAATGGCGTTGTTATCCATTTCATCTGCTTACGCATTATTTTCCCTAAGAACATGAAAAAACAAAGGAGACAAGAAATACTTAGCATAATTTTGATATGAATAATGATGGCCAAAAAACCGACATCCTTTGGGGAAGCTCCTTCCACAAAATATCTAATAATGATTTTTTGAATCCCCAATAATATTATTATTTTTGGCGATCTGTAGGTCTTGAAATAATGCATATGCTTATGCCTGTTCGAAGAAATCCCCAAGTTCTAGAAGAATGATACTTTCCTAATTTTTCTAAGGCCAAATAACACCCCACCCCCTTCCAACACCTACATTCTCGATAAATAACTAAAATTTTGTTAAAAAATATTATGTATAAATTTTTATATTAAAATACTTTGATATTTCATAAATTATTTTAAACTAAATTTACAACATTTTTATGAGTCAATTTTCTAGATAATGTCTTTTTCATTCTCTAATAAAAAGGTTATATACCATATTTACCATTATTTTTTAAATTTTTTAAATTTAATTTAAAAAATTATATACTTTCATTATTATTTTTTAATTTTTAATTAAATTATAATCAGTTATGTATGAGGTCCAAAGTAGATTACTCCAACTTTGTTAGTGTTTTTTGTTGATCTTGATTATCATTTTCATTCACCATCATCTTATCATGGTGAATTCAACTTTTTCTTTTTATCTATATTTTAACATCTTTCTTTGTTAATCACTATGTGGAACTCTTTCTTTTTATCTCTACTCTAACATCTTTCTTTCTCAGTTGATCACTATGTAAAAACTCTAAAATATAGAAGGATAATTTTTTTATCAAATATAATATTGTTTTCTACGTTTTCCTCAATAATGTCAAGATCATTATTAATTCTAATGG
>ML864833.1:21042-34420 GCA_009831015.1 Picea engelmannii
GGTGACCAGATAGTGGCAATGTCATACTGCTAAATACCTATGAACATAATGGGTCGACTCGTGATGAGACCTCCCATCCTCTTGGTTAGGTCTTTTTTTTATTTTATCATTTTCTTAGGGTCCCTTAGTTTCTTATCGAGAGGCTTTTTATTGCCTTCTCGGGGATGCCCTGGGCGAAGCATCTCTAGGTTTTATTTCCTATGGATTTTATCTTTTACCAGCTGCTTTTACCCCCTTCTTCCCACAAGACAAAGTGTAACCCTGAGAGGTCATCGTAATGGCCAGACTAGGGGAATGGGATGGATGAGTGGGGTATAAGATGTAAATATGATAAGATGGTGGGAGCGGACGATGGCTCTGCAAATCCCCTTTGGTGGCTAACCAAAACCCATGAATATCAGCTTGCTAAGCCACCCAATCAATCACCCCAACAATGGTCAAGTGGATTAGTGTAAGATCCAAGCAGTCATCAGAAATAAAAGGAACCTAATGCACATATAAGAAGGTTATAACAATCAAATATGACACATACCATGATACCTCGGACCAATTACCTCATGGAGCAAGAGTCCTCTCCGATGCAGGCCCAAGCCGGTGGTGATGGAAACTGCTACTGCTGATAGGACAAATCTGACGAATAAGAAGAAAGATGGGCCCTCCAAGGCCATGCTCAAGTCAATCCTGCTCTCGATACTCCATGTCTAGGACCATGTTGGCCTCGAGACATGATCTCCTAGTTATCCCTAGATATCGGGGATAACACTACCAAGCATAATTCTTTTCAAAGACTACTACCTCAACTATAGTGTTTACTTGTAATGGGGTAGTTATCAACTTGTCATGTGCAACTTTGAATCTTATCAACTTAATTAATAAATCTAGAACCTGGAGTTTTGTCCTCAAGAATGAGTGTGTTTCTTTTCTTCCAGGTCTCCTTCACTCAACATGACGAGTGCTTTCTTCAACTTGTCTTTTGTATTAAGACAATATGTTATCTTGATAGAAGGTTGGGTTAGAGAATAAACTCTATGATCTAAACTTTAATCCATCTAATACCTCGACTTTAATTTTGACCAAAGGTTAGTATGAGGATCATAGCCTCAACATGCAACCTAGATCAAAATAATGTCATATCAAACACATGCATATCAGAATAATCAAACCTGGGTTGCATTATTCCTCTGAATGTGTTGGATCTATGGCAAGAGATCCCTTCACTTGCAAATACTCTTTAAATCTTAACAATTTAAACATATGTGAGTGCATACCTTTGATAGCATTTGCAGGTAGTGGCACCATTTGGTAGCAGCGGTAATAATTACCAACTCTTAAAACCTTCAATGGTGACTGCAAATGGTACTACAGTTGATACTTCAATTGATACTACAACTGCAAATTGATACTGCAACTGATTCTGAAACTGCAACTGCAACTTAGGGTTTCATGAGGAAACCCTAATTTTTCAAACTTCAAATTTTGAAGTTTTGATCCAGGGACTAGATGCATTGAGCTGAGGCGAGTAAGCTGGTACAGTCAGATTTTTGAAAATCCAAATTCCCCCCCCCCTCAAACTTGACCAACGGATTTTTGGACTGGTGCTTTAAGAGAATGTCTCTTTGACCTGTCATGTGCTTGGAAGCACCACTGTCTATGAGCCAAGTGTCCCCACCAGGTGATACTAATCCTGAGAGGGAAGAGATTAAGACATAGTCTTCAATCTATTCTTTTATCATCTTTGAGGGTGGCTCTTCATGTTCAATTGTATGGGCATGGTACCTCTTGTTTCTCTTCTTGTATTCTTCTTGTCTAACTGGACAATGCTTAGCAATATGTCCCATCTTGTCACAATGGTAACATTGGTAGGATGAGAAATCTTTTTCTCTTCTTTTCCCTTTCTGAAACTTTTGGGATCTCCTTGGATGAGATTATTTATGTATGAATTTGTTTTGGGGTTGAGACTCCTTATGAGTTTATTTCTGGAAGTAAGACTTCTTTCTTCCTCCTTTAGTATGAGTAGTTAGGGCTTGATCTTCATCTCTGGATAGTAATGCTTCTCGATTAGATACTCTTGCTTCTTCTTGAACACATTCTTCCCAAAGACTGTCAAATTGTAGTTTCTCCTTTCTGGCACAAATAGTTTGAATGAATGCATCCCAAGGTCTTGTGAGACCATTAAGGTTCATCATTATAAGTTTGTCTTCATCCATAGTATCTTCAATTGCTTCTAGTTGTTCCTTGAATTGTGATATTCTAGAGAAATATTCCTGGATTGTTTCTCCTTTCTGCATCCTTGTATGCTTGAGCTGAGTTCTTAGATTCATCTTCCGATTGATGTTCCTTCCTTGATATAATCTAGTTAGGGCATCAAACATTTCTTTTAGAGTCTTCTTTGAAGCCACTTGAGGCATCAAGTGATCTTTGATAGAATCTATAAAGATTCTTTTGGCCCTAACTATGTCCTTTTGGTGTTTTTCTTTAGCTGCAGCATCGACGGGCTCTGGTACATTTTCTTTAATGAATCTTGCTAGGTCATTCTCTTCAAGAATGAGTGAAATCCTATACTTTCAAGCACGGAAGTCTTCCACACCTTCTAGCTTTTCAACATGCTTAGTCCGTGCAGACATCTTTACCTGGAGCTAAGAAAATGACCAAAAATTGAAAATGCTAAGAATTGAATTTTGAACTTAACAGGAGGTTCGCTTGGCTGAGGAGAATAGCCTGGTGTATTTTTATTTCAGAAAAACCAAATTTTGCCCCTTCAAACTTGACCAATGAATTTCTGGACTGGTGCTTCTGGTTTTCTAGTACTTTTGGTACTTTTGGTTTTCTGGTGCTTCTGGTACCGGTCAAAACTAGGGTTTCACTTTTCGAGAGTTCTATCTACTGAAAAGGTGCGATGAAGGTACCAAAGATTTCCTTGGGCTACGACACACTTTTCTAGATGACTTTTGGGCTGAAATTCCTCTTCAATAAAAAGCCCTAACTTTCTTGTATGACAACAGTGACGTTTTTGTTTATCCAGTGAAAGATGCTCTCTTCATATTAGCTCCAATACCATGTTAAGGTTTAAGCTATTATTATGTTTCTTTTCAATTTAATAGATAACCATAGCATAGATAGAATCACTGAGAGAAACAAAATCACAAGATACACAACGTTTATCCTGGGAAACCCTCATGGGGAAGAAAACCCAACAAAAACTTCCTTAATATAGATAGCCAATACAATGCCAAGACAATAAACCAAACACTAGAGAATATCCTCTCCCAAGCAATGCGCCTCTCTCTCTTCCTTCTTCTGACAACTGGTAACTGCAGCTTCCTTCAATACTTGCGCACTAGATGAGTGAGTTGAGTGAGTGAGTAAATGAGGCGTTGGCTTCCTTTATTTATACAAACTAGCAAGCGCTGAAAGGAGGTGTCTCCTCACTGGAAGGGCTGACTTCTCTTTCTGGGTGGTTAGAACCACTTTAATTTTCCTAGGGGCCGACTTCTTAATTTGCATATTACATTTAGGGTTTGACCAATCCGCAAAAGGGGATTTGGTCAATCACAATGCCCGACATGATCAATCCACAAAAGGGGATTGATCTAATGAATAATAAATGAATAATAAAGTTTCTAATGATCCATTGAAGAATCTGTGAATACCATGAAGTATCTGTCCATGTTCTTCATTGGAAGTAGCAACCATGATAAGCATCATTGCGCACTAGATGAGTGAGCTGAGTGAGTGAGTAAATGAGGCATTGGCTTCCCTTATTTATACAAACTAGCAAGCGTTGAAAGGAGGTGTCTCTTCACTGGCAGGGCCGACTTCTCTTTCTGGGTGGTTAGAACCACTTTATTTTGCCTGGGGGCCGACTTCTTAATTTGCATATTACATTTAGGGTTTGACCAATCTGCAAAAGGGGATTTGATCAATTACAATGCCCGACATGATCAATCCACAAAAGGGGATTGATCTAGTGAATAATAAATCAATAATAAAGTATCTAATGATCCATTGAAGAATCTGTGAATACCATGAAGTATCTGTCCAAGTTCTTAATTGGAAGTAGCAACCATGATAAGCATCACATGTTCATCTTGACTATAGAATAAGTCTTCTTTGAAAAGAAGCCTTGAATATCCTTGGTTGTCCATCTACATTTATGTTCCTATGGTAGAAGGAAAAAGTTGGAGCCTTCAAGAAAGAAGGGCATGTAATCTATAGAAGATTCTATGGACTCCAACATTAAAGAGAAACATGAGGAAGAACATGAAGATTCCGAGGAAGAAAGAAAATTCAGAACAGACAAATGAACCAGTTTTAAGTTTTAACCCACTAAAAACAATCAAGCAGAAGGAATGGAAGGAAGCTAGGATGAAGAACATTGTTTGTGAGAAATTGTGAAAAATACTTAAGCATTGAGAGATACAAGGCGAGACTTAAGGATAGAAGGTTCTTCCAGAAGGAGGGAGAAGACTATGATGATAGCTTGTTCTAGTAACCAGACTACCTCTACCTGAGCCATTATATCGCCTGCAGTATCCATGGGTTGGAGTTAACATCAAATGGATGTAAAGATTGTTCTTCTCAACAGAGTAATTGAAGGAGAAGCATATAAAACAAAACTCAAGGTTTTGAGGTATACCAGAAAGAGACCCATGTATGAATATAGAAGAAGACTTTGTACGGATTCAAGCAACCTGGTGTAGAGCCTCTATGTACAACAAAAGCATGGTGAAAACTTTCTATGACAAAGGAAGTGTATTGAAATGATTTTTTAGAAGTCTAGGATGATGGATTGCAAATCTATGGCAAGCTCCCATGATGACAGATATGAAGAAGTTGACAGACTCTAATCCAATAGACTCGTCTTTATATCAACAATTGATTGGCTCGTTAATGTATTTTGAGAATACTAAGCCGGATATTTGCTTTGTGGGACGATTGAGTTATGATGTACAGATGCATGGATTTATCGATTCAGATTGGGTAGGAAGTGCAGATGACAGAAGAAGTGCTACTTGGATATGTTTCAATTTGATCTTTGCCACGATGTCATGGGCTAGTAGGAAACATAAGTGCTACTAGGATATGTTTCAATTTGAGCACTGCAAAAGCAGAGTATATTGTAGCTTATGATGCTAGTACGAAAGCAGTGTGGCTCCGTAAGTTCGTTTCTGGACTGTTTTATTAAGTGCTGGATTCGATCGTGATATATTGTGATAATCAAAGTTGTGTGAAGATTTTAGAGAACCTGATGTTCCATGATAGGTCGAAGAACCTTGAGATCAAGTATTATTTTCTCCATGATAGAGTCTAGAGGGGAAAAGTGGTTCTCCAGTATATCTTCACAGATGAGCAGATAGCAGATATTTTGGAAAAGCCTCTGTCCAAGATGAAAAGTTTGCGTACTTAAGGGACAAGATGGTACTTGTGGAGATGACTTCATTATTGGAAAAGGAAGATATTACTCCCAGGTTGGAAGGGAGCACTGCTATTTTATTGATTTATGGGCAGTCATTTTCCAGTTCGAAAAATGGTCCAGGTTGGGTAGTCACCTTCCAGTCTGAAAAGTGGCCCAAGATTTCTAACGGATAGGCATTTTCCGGTTCGGAAAATGGTCCAGATCAGACAGTCATTTTCATAATGAAAACAGTCTGATAGATTGTTGATGTACCATAGACAGTGATTCCCCTTGTGGCCAGTGTAGGGGATGATAAAATTATGAGCTTCATTTAAAACTGAAAGTACTTTAAATTTTGACTGTACTTTGAACTTAATTTAACATCATTCATAAACGAGAACAAAAATAATCATAAGAATTTACCAGCATGCAAAATCAAAACACATGTACCCTGGGGAAACCCTATACAGGGAGAAAAACCCCAGCAAACAATCTCCTTTTATTGCATTAATAAAGTATGATCATTTACAAAATACCACAATGAATACTCTACTCTTAAAGAGCTTTCCAATGACTCTAACTCGACTGTAGACTACTAAGAAACCTCGCTGATATAAACTTTGTTATAGGCCAACCTTGAAGGTGTGCCTCGCTACTTTCTTGGACTGATATGCTGCCCTTTATTTGACTGTTATAGCTGCCTGTTATTGGACTGATATGGCTGCCTTTATTCACTGTTATAGCAGCTTGTTATTGGACTGATATGGCTTCTTTTATTGACTGTTAATAGCAGCTTGTTATTGGACTGATATGGATGCCTTTATTGACTATTATAGAAGCATGTTATTTCACTGATATGGCTACCTTTATTGACTGTTATAGCAGCCTGTTATTGGACTGATATGGTTGCCTTTGAGCTAGACTGATACACACCTATTACCACTCTGTTATGGACTGATATATCACTCTTCTTCCTCACTCATACGCTGCATAACAATTGTGTAGAAGAGAGGGTTGACCTCTTGCTTAAATAGGAGTGGAGAGGTAGAGAGGAGAGGCTCAAAATACCCTAAGTGAATACATGCTGAAGTTAACTAGGCCATGACAATTACAACTGACCATTAACTCCGCAGTCAAAATTAAAACTGAACTTACCACTTCAGTTAGGAACTCGCCCTTAACATGAGATGCATGTAAACTCCTTAGCATGCACATGACATGCATGCATGCAATATGCAACATGCAACATGCAACAAACTTGACAACTTTGACTTTGACCTAGACATGCAACTTTGACTTTTTACAACTTGACTCTTGACAAAGAAATTTCAATTTCTTCATGGTGGAAGGTGTTACATGTGCCAACGCACTAGATCAATACATTTACATCATTTGCAATATCAGGAAATTGTTTGTTTCTAGCTCATAGGAATTTTATGTTCAACCTAACTTTTGCTAGATGCCTAGACTTTTGCTCATGGCTCACAAGGCTTGACTAGGCTCACAAAGGTTGTACGTTCCCCCTAACTTTTTCACTAGTATATCTATGCTCACAGAGGTTGTACGTTCCCCCTGACTTTTGCACTAGACTTTCTATTCTCACAGAGGTTGTACATTCCCTCTAACTTTTGCTTTAGACTTGCATCTTGACTTTTGTCTTAGACTTACAAAGCTTCTACCTTGGCCTTGGCTTAACTCAGAATATCATATAGCATCTTGTTCATCCTGAATTTTGGTTTGACTCACAGAGGTTGTACATTCCCCCTGGCTTTTGTCAATACCTCACAAGACTGGTTGATTCTCCAAATCTCCCTGGCTAGCCTCAGGGTGGCCCATCTGGCCTCTCATTGGAGAATGAATGTCGACGCTACCAAATTTAACACTCCCTCTCAGCGAGGGACTCATTCTCAGCCACACCAAGTTTTCCTCTCAGCTGCACAAACTGTCTCAATGGCAAAGGCTTGGTCAGGATATCAACTACCTGCTTGCTCATGGCTATGTACTGTAACTTTACAGTTTTTCTCTGGACCAAGTCTCGGATGTAGTGGTACTTCATGTCAATATGTTTTGACCTGTCGTGAAATACCGGGTTCTTTGCCAGTTTTATGCAACTTTGATTATCATAGTGAACCATCGTTGTCTCGAGCTTGTCACCAAAGAACCCAAAAACCAATTTTCTGAGCCATATTGCTTCCTTGCCAGCATCACTTGTTGCAATGTACTCAACCTCTGTTGTACACTGTGCAATGGACCCTTGTTTCCTGATTGACCAAGAGATCATAGCGAATCCTAAACTGAAGCAGTATCTGGAAGTACTTTTCCGGTCCACTAGTCTTCCTACCCAGTCAACATCTCCATACCCATGCAGAAATAGATCACCACTGGATGTATATCTCAAACCATAGGTAATGGTCCCTCTGAGATATCTCAAGATATATACCACCCAATGTCTCTGTCTCGGTTCAGCCATGAACTGACTCATTGAAATCACTGCATAACATATATCTGGCCTAGTGTGTATATACATCAATGATCCAATCAAAGCTGCCTATACATGGTGGGATCCACGAAATATGAACTTGAATCAGAATCATGCAGCTTCCTCAGGTTGGTAACCATCGAAGTAGACATGGATTTGCAATCCATCATACCAAACCTCTTTAATACATCCACTGTGTATTTTCCTTGTGCCAGAAATATCTCACCTTGTCTTTGCCACACTTCCAATCCTAGGAAGTAATGCATCAAGCCTAAGTCTTTCATCTCGAATTCTAAGATTAGCTCCTTCTTACACTAGGCTATTATCCCTTCATTTCCTGTTAGAAAAAGATTATCAACATATAGGATTAGTAGAACAGGTTGGTTCCCTCTTACCTTGAAGTACAGATTCCCATCAGCATCACTTTTCTGAAAGCCCGAGCTTTTAAGAAAGCCATCAATCCTGTCATACCAAACTCTGGGACCCTTCTTAAGACCATACAAGGCATTCCTTAGCTTGCATACATGAGTGCCTTTGTTATGCAGTACAAAACCATCTGATTGTACCACAAAGACCTCATGTTCAATATTTCCATTCAAGAATGTTGTTTTTCCATCCATCTGATGTAAATTCCAACCAAGAACTAAAGCTAATGCAATAATATCTCGAATGGAGTTATACCTGGCTACAGGGGAAAAAGTCTCCCCGTAGTCAATTCCTTCTTTATGAGTGAAGCCTCTGGCTACAAATATTGCTTTGAACTTTTCCACACTCCCATCAGTTGCATGTTTGATCTTATAAATCCATTTGGAAGAGACCAATGATTTTTCCTTTGCCCTCAGCACAATGTCCCAGACATTGTTCTTTAGAATTGACTTGTATTCCTCAAGCATGGCATCCTTCCATACTTGTAATTTATCTACTTCTTCAAATGAAAAAGGTTCGGCATCACTGATGTTGCTCATCAATGCAACATAGCCTCCAAACCGGTGAGGCCTCTTACTTTCCCTGAAAGTTCCTTTGGGGGAAGCTATCTTTTCTGCTTCCTATACTGTTTCATTAATCCACTTGGACCTTCATGAAGTTCCTCCCTCTGATCATCTGACTCTTCATTTTCAGAAGAGGGTGAAGCTGGCTGAATTGCTTCTGATTCCTGCTAAATCTTTCTGGATTTCTTGAATACGACTTCCTCATGGAAAGTCACATCTCTTCTTACCTCTATCTACCTCTAACCTGGTACATATATCCTGTAAGCCTTGGAGTTCTCATTGTACCCCACAAAAAACCCTTTCTTTCCTGAAGGTTCCATCTTTGTCCTGTTTTCCTTAGGGACATGAATATACACTAGACACCCAAATATCCTTAGATGCCTTACTTCAAGTTCGATCCTTGAGAAGACCTCTTCAGGAATCTTGTCCTTCAAGATAGCATGTGGACCCTTGTTCTGAATATACATGGCAGTGGAGGTAGCTTTTTCCCATAAAGAATTTGGCAGATCCTGCTCAAACATCATGGTTTTCGCTACCTCACAAATTGTTCTGTTTTTCCTCTCAACAACTCCATTTTGTTGAGGGTTATATGGCACAGTTAATTGTCTCTTGATTCCTGCTTCCTTTGCAGAAATCCTCAAACTAGAGAGATTCAAACTCTCCTTCATTGTTTGTTCTAAGGGTTCTGATGTGTTTCCTTGCATGCTTTTCAATAAAGGCTTTATACTCTTTGAATTTATCAAATGTGTCACTTTTAGATTTAAGGAAATAAATCCAACATTTTCGTGAGTAATCATCAATAAAAATGACATAATACAACCACTGAGTGAGGGAGATGACATGGGACCACATACATTAGAATGAACCAGGTCTAATATCCCCTGAGCTCTGTTGTCACTACTAGAAAAAGTTTTTTTTATATTTTTACCTACCATGCATCCTTTACAAATTTTATTTTTACTAAGAGAAATAGAGGGCATGCCACATACCATGTTCTATAGATCTTGAAGTGATTTGTAATGAATATGTCCAACTCTTCTATGCCACGACTCGTTGGAGCTAGTCGCATCACGAGTCAATGCTTGAATTGATTGTCCTGTCACAACGTATAGTCCTCCTCTGCGAGTCCCAATGGGTTTTGTTGTACTCAAGTGGCTACCTTTAGCCCACAATGGTTCCTTCCTGTCCTTGAAGATCACCCAATATCCCTTGTCCTCAAAGGTTGCAACTAACAATAGATTCTTCTTGAGCCCTAGAACATATAATACTTCATCAACATGAAGCCTAGCCCCAAATTCCAATCTGAAGGAGATAAATCCTACTCCCTCTATCTTGTAACATTTGTCATCCCCAAGCTCAACTTGCTTTGCAAAATAATTTGTCTTGAAATCTGAGAGGATTTCCTTGTATCCTGTCATGTGCTTTGATGCACCACTGTCTACTAGCGAAGTTTTCAATCCCGTGAAAACTAAACTGGATAAGGCATAAACCAGGTAATATTCTTTTCTAGTTTCTTTCATTACAAGGACTTTTGTATTTTTGTTTGGATTCATCATCCCCAACAGATGAGGCATGATGTTTCCCTTTCCTTGGATTTTTCTTCCTATACCAGTAGTCTTTAGCAAAATGACCCAACTTATTACAACTAAAACATTTAATCTTAGGTGTATATATACTTTTGCCTTTGAACATACCTTTGGTGTTTGACTTCCTCTAAGAGCCTTTCTGGAAAATGAATTTCTTCTTTCCCTTGAATCTTGATGCTAATGTTGAATGCTCTTTTTTGGATGGCTCGCTCCTAGTAGCAATGCGACTTTCCTCTTGGAGGAAATCATACCATAACCTCTCAAATGTGGGTTGAATCTCTCTCCCACTTACACAGGATAAGAAGGTCTCCCATTAAGAAGGAAGACCATCAAATATGGGATGGACTAAGTGATCATTGTCCACTGTGACACCTATGACCAAAAGTTGTTCTCTGATCTGGGCTATCCTGGAACATAAAGATGTTATTGATTCACCTTTCTCCATCTTCAAATTCTTAAACTTGTGTTTAAGTGTCATCTTCTGACTTGGGGCTTGTTTCTCATACAAATTCACCAAGGTATCCATACAGTCCTTGGCAGTCAATAACAAAGTCATCGTTGGCATTATATTGTCTTTGACTGAGTCAAAGATGATTCGCTTGGCCTTTTATTGACTCTTCCTGAAGGCCTCTCTTCCTGCATTAGTGGTGGGTTCCTCCACCACTATGGTCACATACTGCTTAAGATCATGCTCCTACAAGATATTTATTATCCGAAGCTTCCCTTCATTGAACTTGGCATCTCCTTCGAGCCTATCCTCGGCCCTTACTGAAATGGAGGATTCCATGGACCTTACGCTGGAAACTTAATCAAACTCGCTTGGATCTGTGTATACCCTGTTGCTTCACTTCAACAAGCTTATCACATCCTAAGCTCTGATACCATGATAAAATTATGAGCTTGATTTAAAACTGAAAGTACTTCTTTAAATTTTGACTGTACTTTGAACTTACTTTAACATCGTTCATAAACCAAAAGAACAATAATCATAAGAATTTACCAGCATGCAAGATCACAACATATGTACCCTGGGGAAACCCTATACAGGGAGAAAAACCCCAACAAACAATATCCTTTTATTGCATTAATAAAGTATGATCACTTGCAAAATATCCACCATGAATACTTTGCTCTTAAAGAGCTTGCCAATGACTCTAACCTGACTGTAGACTACTGAGAAACCTCGTTATTATAAACTTTGTTATAGGTCATCCTTGAAGGTGTACCTCGCTACTTTCTTGGACTGATATGTTGCCCTTTATTTGACTGTTATAGCTGCTTCTTATTGGATTGATATGGCTGTCTTTATTGTCTGTTATAGCAGCCTGTTATTGGACTGATATGGCTGCCTTTAATGACAATTATAGAAGCCTGTTATTGGACTGATATGGATGCCTTTATTGACTATTATAGCAACTTGTTATTGGACTGATATGGATGCCTTTATTGACTGTTACAACAGCCTGTTATTGGACTGATATGGATGCCTTTGTGGACTGATACGCACCTGTTACCACTGTTATGGACTGATATATCACTCTTCTTCCTCACTCATACGTTGGATAACAATTGTGTAGAAGAGAGGGTCGACCTCTTGCTTAAATAGGACTGGAGAGGTAGAGAGGAGAGGCTCGAAATAGCCTAAGTGAATGCATGTTGAAGTTAACCCAACCATAAAAATTAGAACTAACCATTAACTGAACAATCAAAATTAGAACTGAACTTACCACTTCAGTTAGGAACTCGCCCTTGACATCAGATGCACGTGAACTCCTTAGCATGCACATGACATGCATGTCATGCATGCAACATGCGACATGCAACATGCAACAAACTTGACAACTTTGACTTTGACCTAGACATGCAACTTTGACATTTTACAACTTGACTCTTTACAAAGCAATTCGAATTTCTTCATTTGCCAACGCACTAGATCAATAATTTTACATCATTTGCAATATCAGGAAATTGTTTGTTTCTAGCTCATAGGAATTTTATGTTCAACCTAACTTTTGCTAGATGCCTTGAGTTTTGTTCATGACTCACAAGGCTTGACTAGGCTCACAGAGGTTGTACATCCCCCCTAACTTTTGCACTAGTCTTTCTATGCTCACAGAGATTGTACGTTCCCCCAGACTTTTGCACTACTCTATCTATGCTCACAGAGGTTGTACGTCCCCCCTAACTTTTTCACTAGACTTTCTATGCTCACAGACGTTGTACGTCCCCCCTGCATTTTGCATTAGACTTACACCTTGAATTTTGTCCTAGACTTACAAGGCTTCTACCTTTTCCTTGGCTTGACTCACAAGATCATATAGCATCTCGTTCGTCCTGACTTTTGGTTTGACTCACAGAGGTTGTACATTCCCCCTGGCTTTAGTCAATACCTCACAAGACTAGTTGATTCTCCAAATCTCCCTCGCAAGCCTCAGGGTGGCCCATATGGCCTCTCATTGTAGAATGATTATTAATGTTGTCAAATTTAACAGGGGAATGGTCTAGGAAAGTCATTCTTCTTGGCATTCACTCTGAGTAGTGGTCAAGCATAATGGTTCGCTTCTTCAGGAAGTCATTCTTTCGAAGTTCACAATCGTGAGCAGTTTCGAAGAATGGTTCTTTCATCATTGGATGTTTCATCTTTAATACAACAACGTTTTACTCTATGAGCAATTGAATGGTGGTTTAAAGAATTTATTAATGAAGTTTTGATTGGTTACATTGAATGCCACATCGTTCCAATATTTATTGGTGAAGTGTCATATTCTTTTCATTTGCTATTGATAAACATTGACTTCGTCAACATTTATTGCTAAATTTCTTATATATATTTATCAAATAGTCTTATGAAGTACTAGCCCATTGAAATATAGCTTGTATATATCCTTTTGTTGTTGTCTTGTTCCAGGCAAGTGTTCTTCATTGGGGA
>ML864835.1:0-22304 GCA_009831015.1 Picea engelmannii
TCGTACTTCTTTTGGGGTTTCTCTTTTGCACTGATCCTGGATTCTTCTTGAGCACAACAAGTCCAAAGTTCTTCAAATGTAGGATACTCCTTCCTTGTGTTCATGCTTGCGGCAAATGCATCCCATGTCTTGGGAAGACCATTTAGTACTATGTTTACCAATTCCTTCTCTAAAATGATCTCTTCAATAGCTTGTAGTTGATTCTTCACTGGGAGATCCTCACAAAGTATGATGTTGTTCTATCATCATCATTCATCTTCATGTCACGGAGCTCATTCTTTAGACTCATTATTTGTCTAATGTTTTTGACTGAGAAGAGGTTTGTTAGGGCATCGTACATCTTCTTCGATGAGACAAGATGGGAGATGTAGGGTACCAAGTGGTCTTTTATAGAGTCCACTATGATACTCATGGCATTGATGTCACCATCTTTGAACTTCTCCATAACTGCAACGTTCTGCGGTTCCTTCTCTTTTCCTTCTTCAAACTCTGGTTCCACAATCTTTCCTTTCACAATATCCAGCACTTTATTCTTGGCAAGCATGAGGTCAATCCTTGTCTTCCACGCTCTGAAGTTAGAAGCTCCATCTAATTTGTTCTCTGACTTCATAGAGTAAGTTTTGGCTGCTATGACTTGGTCAACCCTAGATTTGACCAAAAACTCAAACTTGACGTCTTGGCTTGCTAAGAGTACAAGGAGATGTGCTAGGCTAGGGCACACTAATCTATCCGAAAATTAGGTCAATCCCTTCACTTAAGGTGCCTCAACGAGAGGATTAGGGTTTCGGCAACTGCACCCGCTAGTAACACTAGCGGCAGTGCTTTGGTGACTGCTTCTACTAGAAACCCTAGCGGCAGTTCTTCAACGAGCTTAATATCCTTATGGCTATGTTTCCTTCCAGCGGTTAGATTGAATGAAGGAGGTGTGGGCCCATAACCTGTTAGAATATTAATGGATGTGCTCGTTTTACCATTGACAATATCACTATTGTCACCCAACCATAGGCCGAAGCCACCCTCCGAGCACCTTAACCTTGACTGAGAATCACTCCGGAAGCAAACCCTAGGCTAGATAGCCAAACAAGGGGTAGCGCACCAACAAGAGCTGATCAGATAGTCCAAACCCTAACCAAGAGATAGACCAAGCCAAATGTGATCTGCTAGCTGCAGCAGCTGCAATGGCAGCTCTCCTCCAAACTTGCGTGCAAAACTGGGCACTGCAGTGCGCACAAGTGTTGCTCTGCAATTCTGAGACTGCCTGCCAGAATGAAGATTGGCCTCCTGTATTTATAGTAGTTCTGGCTAACTGCCTGGGCCGACTTCTCATTCTGGGTATCTGTCTATTCAATATATATTATTTCTTCTGCCCGACTTCTTCTCTTGGAGGCTAATAACCTAATACAAGTTATCTTCTTGAGCCGACATGTCTTCTAGGGTTATTAGCCAACTCATTAGGGTTTCTTCTTGCTTCTCAGAATATTCTATTCTCGTCAGGTTTACATGTGGAAGTAAATACCTCCCGCAGCTACCATAATATCAACACATGTGACCTACGAGCAGTTAAGAAGAAGGGCATGATCACATCATTGACCCTCCTCGTATGATGGGATGATAAAAGCTTATAAGTTATATCATGAGACTCATGTGGACAATTATGCCATTAAAGAAGGACTTAACCTTTGACTTTGTCTTATTGTTTATTAATGAAATCCCCTTGCTTGAGTTATGTCCCCCCTATTTGTTGATGATGTGTTGGTTCGATTCTTTACTTCTTCTTAAAGAAAAGTTGGTCGCTTTTATCTTGAAACCCCTCTCTTCGATTTGTCATATTTCCTTGTTGACTTTTGATTTGCCATTTAATATTTTAAATTGTAATATATTATTTATTTATTTGTTAGGTATTAAACCTAACCCTAAAGTTATGGCAAGCAGGCTAACATGTTAGCCCTAACCCTACCTACCTAAAACTATATAAGGAGTGGTTTATTCCTCATTTGACACACTCTCTCTCTCTTAGCCGAGTTGAAGACTGAGGTTTTCGCTGCTGCTCTTCTGGATAAGGTCACTAAGTGGTTGTCGCTCTTCTGGACAGGTCTACTTGGGTCCTCTCAGCTCCTCCTTTGTGTGTTCTTGGTCTGCTCCAGCTGATGTGGGTTTAACCCTATCAGCCTTGTTTGTTTAAGCCTGTCGCTGACCCTAAAAGTCTTTCCCAGCCAGCCGTAGAGGGTTTTCTGGTTGTCGATTGGTGTTTTGGATCTTCTTGCTAGTGTCGCCTTGATGTCTAGATGATGTCGCCTTAACCATTTGTTGGTGTCGCCCTTGTGTGTTGCCTCACCTTGTATGCTAGCATCCCTAGTACTATTATGAACTAGACTATTGGGGTTGTTCTAGAACTGATGATATTTGAAGCAGATTTATGTGGGTTGAAAGTGTTAAGGTTGTTTGTGATTTCTTTTCCAACCCTAGGTTGGACAGTGTTGTTTTGCTTTCAAACCTATTACTTGGCAGTGGCATGATCCTTAGATTCTCAGCCTGCTGATTTGTTTTCTGGTTTACTATCCTAAAAGTTCTTCTTGGCACTGTCCACATGATCATGATGCGATCTACCCTGAGAGTTTGATCCATGATCCATTAAGCTTTTTGTGAGCATACATTAAGGAAGGTAACAGCAGCATATTAGGTATTTTGTTCCTTGTTTTTAGCTAAGGTAACATTCAGGTCTATGTTATGCTACTTACTGATTTATGCTATTAGATTATGCTTCAGAAATTTTAATGTGTTGTTGATCCATAATTACAGTAGCAAATGTTTGGAAATTAATAAAATTATTTATGTTTCTAGCTAGTCTACTTTTTGCCCTTAAATTCTAACATGGTATCATAGCTTAGAGCGTGAAACGAGCTCATTTGTGACAGACTTTTGTGCCTGTGTAGATCCTGTATTAAGGGTGTGTTTTTCATATCAACAGAAAAGTTGTTTTGCATCAGATCTCCCCTGGAAACAATCTTCAGTATGGCTTCTTCTTTAGTCAAAGCAAAAGATAGGCTTGAAGGGGCTTCAAACTTCAATGCCTAGAAGGCTAGGGTCTTTAATATCCTGGAAGAAAGTGACTTGGATGAGTTGGTTACCAGTGTGATGGAAGAACCTACTTCAAACGCAAGAAGAGCAGCCTATAAGAAGAGGCAGGCCAAAGCCAAGAGGGTAATTTTTGACTTAGTTAAAAATAGTATGATGCCTCTTATTGCTCACCTAAGGACAACAAAGGAATGTTTCGATGCCCTAGCCAACTTATATGAAAAGAAGGTCCCAACTCAGAAGAGGACCTCGAAGAAACAACTACGTACATTAAAGATGGGAAAGGATGAAACCATCTCTGCTTTTTTTTCCAAAATTGCCCAAACAAGAGATTAGCTTGCAGCAATTGGAGTTGCAGTGGATGATAATGACCTTGTACAAACAACAGTAGATGGTCTTCCAGAATCATGGGAGACATTTCTCTCATTTGTAAATGGAAGAGAAGTTCAACCCAACTTCGAGATACTATGTCATGATTGCTTGGAAGAAGAGGGTAGACTTAAAAGCATAAATGAACCCTCCACTGTGAAAGACCATGCTCTTTCAGCCAAAGCCAAGAAATGGAAGAAGTTTCCTCAACACAAAGGCAAGGCTAAGAAACCTCAAGGTAAGCACTCTCATCCTCACTCTCATTTATCTAAAGTAAGATGTTTTAACTGTAACAAACTAGGTCATTTTGCAAAAGACTGCAGGAACCCTCCTTCACAACAAAAACGGAAAGGCAAGTTCCATGCTTCAGTTGCAACTGAGAAAGAAGAGCCTCAAAGAAAGAGAACCAGATTTGTTTCTAAAGAACAAGAACAGCGCAGAGAAAGTTATCTTGTTTCATCTCTCCGATGTTGTCACCAAATCAAAAGAAATTTGGTTAGTAGACAGCGAGGCCTCCAAGCATATGACTGGCTTCAAACAGAACCTTGTGAATTACCGAAATAAGAAGTTCAATGTAAATGAATTGGGTGATGATGGCACTTATGCCATCAAAGGAGTTGGATCAGCATCTTTCCAGCTTCAGTCAGGTAATGTATTTCATGTTGAAGAAATTCTTTATGTTCCTAGTTTAAAGAAAAATCTTATTTCAGTTGCAGTTCTAGAAAGTAAAGGGTACACAGTAGCCTTCTCCAAAGGAAAGGCTCTTATGTGGCCCTCAAATAAAAGTATGAGCTCAGCCATGATAATCGGAGCTCAAGAAGGTGGACTTTACAAAGTCTCTGGTCAAGTTATTCAAGCATTAGCTCATGAGATGATCAACCCCTGCGAACTATGATACAGAAGGTTTTGAAACCTCAACTAAATGCTCTCCCAGGTTTGCAAAAGATGGTAACAGGTATGCCAGTTTTTTCTTTTGAGCATGATAGTATTCGTAGAGGTTGTGCTCTTGGTAAAAAAACAAAGAAAGGTTACCCTCACAGTAATAGAAAAACTAATGGTATCTTAGATCTTATTCATTCTGATCTCTGTAGACCTGTGACTGCTTCGTCCATGAATGGTTGCCTTTATTATATCATTTTTATTGATGATTGCTCCCGTAAAACCTGGATTTATTTTCTGAAAACTAAAGATGAATCCTTCAATGAGTTTCAGGATTTTAAGAATCTTGTTTTGAATCAGACAAGTAGACATATCCGTGTTTTCAGAACAGATAATGGAAAAGTGTTTGACTCCCACAAGTATGATGATCTATGTCGAGCTTCTGGGATTAAGAGGAAGTTGATTGTGCCTTATAATCCCCAGCATAATGGAGTTGCAAAAAGAAAGAACATGACAATTTGTGAGGCAACCAGAGCTATGATGTATGATCAGAATCTTTCGTTGTCTCTTTGAGCCGAAGCTGCAAGTACTGCAGTCTATATTCAAAACAGGTGTCCTCATAAAGCCTTGGAAGAGAAAACTCCAGAAGAAGTCTTCACAGGTAAGAAGCCTTCAGTTGATCATTTGAGAATTTTTGGTAGTTCTGTCTACATTCACGTACCAAAAGAAAAGAGGACTAAGTTAGAGCCCTCTGGAAAGAAAGGAACTTTTGTTGGGTATAGTGAGACCTCAAAAGCATATCAAATCTATGTGTCGGGGAAAAAGTATATAGAGGTCAGTAGAGATGTGACCTTCCATGAGGAAGCTGCCTTTCGTCGTTCCATAGAACTTCCCTGTGATACAGAGGAGCAGGAAGCTCCATCACCTGAACCTTCGGATTCACAACTTTCAGATGAGCAGAGGGAGAAGGCCAAAGAGCCTTCAGTGGACCCCATAATGGATTCTATTGAGTTTCCCCTAGAGAAACCTCCTGCCAAAAGGAAGTCAACATGGTGTCGTGAAATTTTAAAGGAGGCAAAAAAACATACAGCACCTAAAGGTACTTTCAGAGAAAGCAAGAAACCAGATAAGTACCCAGGTTTGATAGCTTAGTTGAATCTTGTGATTGACTTTGAACCTTCTACTTTTGATGAGGTTGTCAAACATAAAGTGTGGAAGGATGCCATGATAGAAGAATACGAGTCAATATTGAAGAATGATGTATGGGAAGTGGTCCCAAGACCTCAAGGAAAATCAATAGTAACCTCTAAATGGAATTACAAAATAAAGCATGCAACAAATAGCAGTGTTGAAAAATTCAAAGCTAGATTTGTGGCTTATGATTTCGCTTGGAAAGAGGAAATTGATTATGATGAGATTTTTGCTCATGTTACCAGGTATACCTCTATCAGAGTCATCATTTCTCTTGCTTCAGTTTTTGATTGGAAACTTCACCAAACGAATGTTAAGACTACTTTTCTTAATGGTGAAGTTGAGCAAGAGGTTTATATCGAGCAGCCTGAGGGTTTTGTGATCCATGGGAAGGAGTCCCATGTCTGCAAACTCAAGAAAGCCTTGTATGGATTGAAATGGGATCCGAGAGCTTGGTATGGAAGAACTGACAGTTTTTTTCAGAGTCTTGGGTTCTCCAAGAGTATAGAAGACACTAATTTTTATATAAAGATTGTGAAGAATCATCCTGTTATCTTGGTTTTATGTGGATGATTTGTTCCTTACTGAAGAGGAACATTTGATAGCTCGGAATAAGAGGAAGTTGTCAGCAAAGTTTGAAATGAAGGACTTGGGTCTTATGCATTACTTTCTTGGTTTAGAGGTGTGGCAAAAACATGGTGAGATCTTTCTCTCACGAAGTAAGTATGCAGTTGATGTGCTTCGCAAATCTGGAATGTTGGACTATAAGTCCATGACCACACCTATGATTTCTAACCTGAAGAAGTTACATGATCAAGCTACAAGTTCAGATCCCGAAGACCCTACAGTATATCGTCAAATTATTGGGTCTTTGATGTATCTTGTACACACCAGACCGGATATTTGTTATGGAGTAAATGCCCTCAATCAGTTCATGTGTAATCCAAAACACATTCATATGATTGTTACTAAACATATTCTCAGACATGCCCGGGGGTCGGGGGACTATAGCTTGTGGACTCATATACACTTCTAGTGGAGGTGTAATGCTTCATGGCTATACAAATTCAGATTGGATGGGCAGTAAAGTGGACCGAAAGAGCACTCTCGAATATTGTTTCAGTTTGGGTTCAGCTATGATCTCCTGGTCCAGCGAAAGCAGGGCTCCATAGCCCAAAGCACTGCAAAGGCAAAATACATTATTGCAAGTGTTGCTAGTAGAGAAGCAATGTGGCTCAGAAAGCTACTCTTAGATTTGTTCAGTGTTGAGTTGGAACCCACAGTGATTCATTGTGATAACCAGAGTTGTATAAAGCTCTCTGAGAATCATGTGTTTCATGACAGATCGAAACACATTGAGATGAGATGTCACTATGTTTAGGACATGGTGCAAAAGAACATTCTCAGTGTTCAGTATGTTCCGACGGCGGAACAAACTGCAGATATTTTGACCAAGCCCCTGTCGTTGACAAAGTTTGTATACTTTCGAGACAAGCTTGGTGTTGCTGAGAATGCCTCTCTTGTTGAGAGGGAGTGTTAAAATCAATGCAGCTGCAAGAGCCATTCTCTGAGAGGATGGAAAAGACCCTAGTTGTAATATAGAGCCCTCAGTACACTCCTGGGGTTCTTGGTCTAAGACCAAGCAGTTAGAGCCATGGCAAAAGACCCTAGTTGGGCCCCCAGTGTATTGTTGGGGTTCTTGGTCAAGGACCAAGCAGTTTGATGGTATAATTCCCTAGATGTGTTCTAGTGCCCCTGGATGTGTTCCAAGGAATCCTTGCTCAGAGCTTGGATTGATCCTTGGTTGTGTACCTTGGTGGTTAAGACCCTAGTTGTGATCTAGGGCCCCCAGATGTGTTCGGAGGTATCCTGGTCTGGGACCGGGCAATTTCTTGGTTAAGTACCAAGCCGAGACAATGTGTGACCTTCTTCTCTCCAGGGATGGTCCATGTGACCTAGGAGCAGTTAAGAAGAAGGGCATGATCACATCATTGACCCTCCTCATATGTTGGGATGATAAAAGCTTATAAGTTATATCATAAGACTCATGTGGATAATTTTGCCATTAAAGAAGGACTTAATCTTTGACTTTGTCTTATTGTTTATTAATGAAACCCCCTTGCTTGAGTTATGTCCCCCCTATTTGTTGATGATGTGTTGGTTCGATTCTTTACTTCTTCCTAAAGAAAAGCTGGTTGCTTTTATCTTGAAACCCCTCTCTTCGATTTGTCTTATTTCCTTGTTGACTTTTGATTTTCCATTTAATATTTTAAATTGTAAAATATTATTTATTTATTTGTTAGGTATTAAACCTAACCCTAAAGTTATGGCAAGTAGGCTAACATGTTAGCCCTAACCCTACCTACCTAAAACTATATACGGAGTGGTCTATTCCTCATTTGACACACTCACTCTCTCTTAGCCGAGTTGAAGACTGAGGTTTTTGCTGTGGCTCTTCTGGTTAAGGTCACTAAGGGGCTGTGGATCTTCTGGAAAGGTCTACTTGGGTCGTCTCAGCTCCTCCTTTGTGTGTTCTTGGTCTGCTCCAGCTGCCGTGGGTTTATCCCTATCAGCCTTGTTTGTTTAAGCCTGCCGCTGACCCTAAAAGTCTTTCCCAGCCAGCCGTAGAGGGTTTTCTGGTTGCTGATTGGTGTTCTGGATCTTCTTGCTGGTGTCGCCTTGCTGTCTAGGATAATGCCACCTTAACCATTTGCTGGTGCCGCCCTTGTGTGCTGCCTCGCCTTGTATGCTAGCAGCCCTAGTACTATTGTGAACTGGACTATTGGGGCTGTTCTGGAACTGCTGATATTCGAAGCGGATTCTGTGAGCTGAAAGTGTTAAGGCTGTTTGTGATTTCATTTCCAGCCCTAGGTTGGACAATGTTGTTTTGCTTTCAGCCCTATTACTTGACAGTGGCATGATCCTTAGATTCTCAGCCTGCTGATTTGTTTTCTGGTTTACTGTCCTAAAAGTTCTTCTTGGCACTGTCCACGTGATTATGATGAGATCTACCCTAAGGGTTTGATCCAGGATCCATTAAGCTTTTTCTGAGCATACATTAAGGTAACAGCAGCATATCAGGTATTTTGTTCCTTGTTTTTAGCTAAGGTAACATTCAGCCTCAGGTCTATGTTATGCTACTTACTGATTTATGTTATTAGATTATGCATCAGAAATTTTAATGTGTTGCTGATCCAGAATTACAGTAGCAAATGTTTGGAAATTAATAAAATTATTTCTGTTTCTAGCTAGTCTACTTTTTGCCCTTAAATTCTAACACTTGGGATTCCCCTCAATCAATTGAGAGTGTGCTCACACTAGTTATGAGTCGACTCAAATCATTAGATTACACGAGAGGAGAAGATTTGTCGACTTTGCTCGCTGTATGAGATGGAAACTCAGGAGCACTTCATTTTTAAGTGCCACGTCTATTATGATATCAGGGGAAGATTTTACTACTTATACAAAGACTCTATTAGGTCGCTTGCTACCTTCTTCCATCACCCAAACCAGAGATGTTTGTCCTTGTACATTCAAGAAGCAATTACTTATGAACAACGGGCCTTATAGGGACCACTGAAGGCTATTTGTCATTACCTCCTTTTGTCAAACCCTCTCAACCATTATAGGCATTAAGTGCTCAGGCGATATTATTGTCACTAAAACATGTTTGTAATAGATATATGAGATGATGTCCCCTAGAACGAGAGATCACTAGGCCATCTTGTCTTGTTATTCCCTGCTACCCTCCAAAGTTCTCTGCAGAGATATCACAAATATATCTCTATCACCAGGTTCCTCCCCTCCCTTGAGGACTCATCAACCTTGGATATTAGGAAGGATATTGCAATGTGTCCCTAATTCCCCCCTCAAGGGATAGCAAAATCAAGTCTTATTAGCCCTGGCCACTCTTTGTAGGACATTATCAGGCTCAGCATTGGGCACATTCATGGTGGTAAACAAGGATGAGTCATTTGATTCTGATGTTGACCAAGTTGTTGTTCTTCCTCAACATCTGTCTTTGCTACTTTTTGGAGGACCTTCTACGGTGCAGCATTGCTACGATGGTGCTCTTCTTCTTACGTTCTATAATCTACTTCACTATCTAGGATTTACCCTTTTGGGTAAACCTCCTTTTATTGTATTGTATACTCTTTCTTTCTTTCTTTGACATAGGTTTTAGACTGCTTCAGAGCTTCGCACTCCTTATTGCTCTTTGTTATCAAGTGTTGTTCTTCCTAGTCCCATTGATCTATTTTGTTCATTTGTGGACATTACTAGAATTTCATTTCATTTCTTATCTTTATATGTGGTACACACTCTTTTCTGATTATCTGCCATGTCTGGAAGCAAGACGACAACAATCCATGTCCAAAATTCCTAACGCAATTCAAAATAATTAATGAAATAACTAGACAATATGCTACTTCTTGTTTCAAAATAGTTTGTCTTGTATGCACAAACTACAACAGATCTTGTTAAATAAAAAATTAAATGGAAAAAACGTCTAGCAAAAATAGACCTAAGATCATCCCAACTTTAGGTTACTCCTATGAGTTTCTTCCTGGACTTACCACTATCCTTTAAAATACTTTCAACAGCATTTATGAAAGATATTGAAACGTTAACAGTACAAAAAGCATTTTAAATGGCAGCATTAGAGGGTTTAGCTGATATTGTTTTACCATGGGCGGATGTCACTTCCATTGACTCTCAGAATGTTCTCTCGTAGAACCAAACTTGTGTAGAAAAACAGTAACCAAGCCTGCACAAAATAAAAATATCTTAATTTCTTCTAATCTGCTAACTAGAAATGTGAGATTTTTTAGAATAGTCCTCTTTATTTTCCCCTAGGATTGAATTGAATTATGGCAATCTTAGGGCACTGCATATACCTGGTACAACTGAACTGGAAATGCTGGGATGCAGCCATCCCATATCCAGTTCTTCAGTACAAGTAAGATACAGGGAAACAGCAGAAAGAGTACTGCTGTTCTATCCTGGAAAATAAAAAATTGGAAGTTGTCAGAGAAACCATGAAGATTACTTAATTTCCTAGCAAGAGGCATCAAATAGATTATTTTAGTTAAAGATAAATAAACTTTAAAAAACAAACTCTTTATTTGATAAACTCCAAAGAGAGTCTATTGGAGCCAAGATATTCAAAACAAAGTATATAAACGTGACAATGATGAAAAAGCATAGAGAGAAACAGAGATGGGATCAATGAATAACCCATATAATGAGAGGACGAACTGCCTTCTCATTAAATATCCCTGAATATATATTAATATAAGATATCCTAAGGAAATAGAATCTAAAAGTTGAGATCACTAACATAACCGATCCTTTAACTGGCCAAATAAAATCTGTATTGCAACATTTACTGTAGAAACCAGATGCTTGGTTTGTAAGTCTCTGTCAACAAACCTCTCTAAAGACAATCAGCTAGTTGTACACTATCCCAACTCAAATGTCTAAATTTAATTAAATTTATATAAAAAGAGTACCATGCCATTCCAGTTGCAGCATTCACATTGAAGAAACCAACTACTTATAGCAAGCCCAAACATATTTATCATGATTATATTTTACAAGAATATCCCCTGTAATCCAGGTTCGATTAGTGCACAGAAAATCAACTAGGTCTTCAGCAGCTACAGAATTTAGACATGTGCTTTGGTCATTTACAAACTTAAGTTTGTTAGATCAGATAAGAAATCATTCCAGTTCAGTTCACTTACATAAAGACCTGTTCTCTACTTTAAACATCATTCTTAGGTTCAATAGGCAAAACGTTGTGAGATGGTCATGCATGAATAGAAAAGTTTTCAAACAAGAAAATTTGTTAGGTATTCGATGATTAGGAAACATTTTTTAGATATAAAAACTACTCCTGATAGTCTTTTGGGAGGGAAAAAATAAGATTATGAAAAGACATTCTTTAGATGTAAAAACTACTCCCAATAGTCTTTTGGGAGGGAAAAAATAAGTTTATGAAAAGATTCCAGCACCACTTAGGTAGTAAGAGCCAACTATACAATCGGCCAACTGTGCAAGACGTGAAATATGGATGTATAATGTTTTATGATTGAACCTTGAAAGAATATTGAAGCATCTTGTTTTGTTTGAAGCAATATATATTGAAGCATCTTATTTTGTATAAATGAATGAATATTGAAGAATTTTATCTCCTATTTCCTGATATATATTCAATTCCTTTCCTTGTATGTCATGAATGGAATGTATTTTATATTTCCTTTACATGTCATGAAGAGAATGAAATCTTATTTATGGTCCTTTCCTTGTATGTCATGAATGGAATGTATTTTATCTTTCCTTTACATGTCATGAAGAGAATGAAATCTTATTTATGGGCAATTAAAGTGAGGAGAGTGAAGGTAGTAGTTTGAATGTGTTGTGAATATTAGGAGCAGCAGTAATTGATGGTTAAATTTGTGCTATGAAGAAGATTCATCTACATTTACGCCATTACCTAGCCTGATAATAATTAGTGTGTCCGTGATTTTGATTGCCATGTTGATGTTATCCTTCGTTTGCTTTCTCTGTTGATCAATAGTTCTCATTTGTTAATGGAACTCTCTCATCTTCCTTCACAGAAGTTCCAAACTTTCTAAATGCATATTGAAGAAATCATTTTCATAGAGCAAGTTGTAGTGCCTTTTAGAAATGACAAGTCTTTGTGTAGATCACCATTCAAAAATGTAACGGTTTGTTTCTTGTAGTGTTCCACCAAGTTTCTGGGACATGGAAGTATAGGAGCAGGGAAATGCACATGGGGGAGGTGTGGAGACACCCCCCAAATTTTAGGGAAATTCATGGGGGACAAGAGGACATTGGGGTCCCTAGCATAGGGGGGGCCATCTCTAAAATTATAAAAGAAAAATACAAATCCCAACATAACAATTCATCCCAAGTAAATTCATCATTGAACAATGGATTCTTTGTTTGCATAGTTTTTTTACCTTGTTTATGTGTTTTTTTTTTAAGTTTAGAGGTTTTCTGGACAAAAATCATGGGGGGATGCCCAGCCATCCCACTTTTCAGGGGGTTGGGTGGCACCATGAAGCCCTCCATTTTGGGAAACATGTCCTACACTTTGGCGAAACGTTCTGCTATGCATTTTGCCAAGTTTCGCAAAATGGGGGCATGGTGAAACATTTCACTAGGCGCCACCCCATCCCCGGGGCATGGAAAACATAAAGGGCGTCCCTAACCTTGCGAGATGTGTCCCCAAGGAACACTGGTGTCTTGGACTTGTATTCATTAATTCGTGCATTAGTAATGGATTCAACACCACTAAAAATTATTAACTGTGGGACTTTCTTTTTTTCAGATAAGCGTAGGCTTTATTATTGTAATACCCCTGTTTTGACCCCTAGATCATGGATGTGTGTAATGATTGGTTGGCTATAAGCCTAGACATATGTGGTCTAAGTTGAAGTATGACATTAAACATTGATGATTCACCATACGAATAACCATTCCTGTGGTGTAGTTTGACTTTGTAAATATGTACTTTTCAAATATAATATAAAGACCACTGATGGCTGCAAGTGAAGAAGGAAATGAAAGGAGGCTATGAGTCCACAAGAGGAGAAGAAAGGGGGCTTAGGGGCTAAGATAAAAGTAAGAACATTTTATTGTTTCCCACGCTTTATCCTAAGTTCTCTAACCTTTATCTATGCTCATTAATTTGTCACCAACCTAGCCATCCAAGGGAAAGATACATGCACTTCTTGTGAAGGCACATGGTCTCTTCTTATCATGCAATATATTACCTGTAATTTAGGACATGGAGGTTCTTCTCTCGTCCATTATTCTCTTGGTTCACTCTCCTTTGCTCTCATGGAATGTTTTAAAACTCAGACTCGGACTCAAAATCGACAGAGGGTTAACTTAGATGCGACTCTAACTCAGCTCAAAATTTGACTGAATTGAGTTTTATGATTCAGTTTACTAAAAAACTGTTACAAAAATCGTTAATAAATCGCGATTCCAACTCAAAATATCGCAGAAAAAATAGGGCAATTTTTTGGCGATTTTTTACTCAAAATCGGAAAAATCACGAGTCGATGGGAAAAACTCACTTGTGCAAAATGTCCGCGGGTTTAAGACTCCGTGAGGGGGTTTTTTGGTTTTATTTTTGCATTTAGCCAAGGACGAGAGCCAAGCCAATCAACCAGCCAAGGAAGAGTTTGCCATTGGGATTTTGTGGATTCAAAGGTCAGATTTGTGGATTTGGCATTGGAATTTTTCGTCCATTTCACAGTTCTTGCATTTGGAGGTAAGTAAAAAAATTTGCCAATTATTTCTCATTTTTCCACCATAGATTTTCATAGGTTTTCAGTGGCAATGAGTTTTACATCTTCAAAATAGATTTTTGATGGATCAAAAACCATTTTTTTCCACTGTTATGTGATTTTCTTTCTTGCCATGTATGCCCAAAAATGTTTTTGGGATTTTCTTGCCCTAGGTCGATGTAAATTAGTTTAAAAAATTTTGTGTCTATTTCGGGTTCAAAACCAAGTTTGAATGCTAGATACATAATTGATTTATCTCTGATTTTTAAATTTTCATTTTTTTATCAATAACACATGCTAAAAAACGAATTTTTTTGCCCTAGGTTCATATTTTTCCATATTAAAGATGCCAAAGGCATTGGATCCATTCTGGGAGTATGGTGAGCCTGATCCTCCAGGGAATCGACAACATCTCTCATGCAAGCTATGTGGGAAAAAAATGAGCGGTGGGGTATACAGGCTAAAATACCACCTTGCGAAAATTCCAGGGAATGAGGTGGAGATTTGTCCCATTTCAAGTGCAGAACTTGTTGTGAAGGCCACAAAAGCACTTGAAGAGTATGCAGAAAACAAAAAGTACACAAAAGCCAAGAAAAAAGAAATGGCTTCAAGATCCAAGTCAAGGACAAGCACACACACTCTTGGGGCAATGGGAATGGAGTCTAGTTAGATCCACTCCTCACAGTCTGTAATGCCTACAACAACATCATCATGGTTTATGCCAAGAACCACAACCGTCTATCAAGTCCATGTTGAAAAAAAGAGAAAAAAGCGAACAAACTTATGGGTAGATGCCTTCTATGGAGTGATATTACATTCAATTTTTCCAGGAACCCATTCTATGTGTCCATGTTTGAGGCTGCTAGTATTGTTGGCCCGGGGTATAAGCCCCCCCACTTATGAGGAGTTGAGAGGGCCCATCCTTCAAAATGAAAAGGTCGATTGCACTCAGAGGTTGCAAGAGCTTCGAGATTCATGGCAGTTCTCGGGATGAACGGTGATGTCAGATGGTTGGACTGATGGGAAGGGTAGGACCCTTCTCAATTTCTTGGTTCATTGTCCCATGGGGACAATGTTTTTGAAATCTGTGGATGCATCTGCACATGTCAATGATGCGGCATTACTTTGTGACTTGTTGGATGGGTTCATCCAAGAGGTAGGTTCGCAGCATGTTGTCCAAGTCATAATGGACAATGCTACAAATTATGTGGCTGCTGGTAGGATGCTTATGTCCAGGTATCCTACACTGTTTTGGACTCCTTGTGTCGCTCATTGCCTTGACTTGATGTTAGAGGATGTGGGAAAGATTGATTGGATCAAGGATGCCATTGATTCAGCGAGGAGCATCACAAAATTCATATACAATCATGCTTTTGTACTTAACTTGATGAGACAATTCATAGGTGACAAAGAGTTGGTGCGTCCTGCCATCACATGCTTTGCCACTAGTTTTATTTCTCTTCAGTCTCTTTTGAATTCTAGGTGGGAATTGCAGGCAATGTTCCTTTCACCTGAGTGGTGTGCTTTATCATTTAACAGTAAACAAGAGGGACAAGCCATTATGAGGCTAGTTGCATACTAAGAGAGCTTTTGGGATGCGGTGAATGAGGTGTGCACCATCAGTGAACCTTTGGTAAAGGTTCTTCGCTTAGTCGACGGGGACAAGCCCGCAATGGGCTACCTATATGAGGCCATGGATAGGGCCAAAGAGTCCATTCGTGCTTATTATGTGGACAATGGGGATCAAGGGCAAGAGAGAAAAGAAATGATATGGATGGTGATTGATGACCGATGGAACAACACACTCCATCACCCCATTCATGCTGCAGGGTTATACCTCAACCCTGCATTCTCTTACAGTTGTGGCTTCAGGTTTGATTCAGAGGTTATGTCTGGCTTCTTTGAGTGTGTCCAAAGGATGGTGCCAAGTGCAATTGATCGATTAGAGTTTTCCCAAGAGTTGGAACTCTATAAGAGGTCCATTGGCTTATTTGGGTTTGAGATGGCCATAAATGACAGTTTTACCTTGTTTTAACTTTTAACTTTTAAGTTTCAAATTTCAATTTGTCTTCTCTTATGTTTCAACTTTCTCTAATTCGTTGTAGATACTTAGTGGGAAAACTATGGCGCAAAGGTACCTATTCTACAGAAGATGGCAATTCAGGTGCTTAGCCAGACATGCAGTTCTTCTGGTTGTGAGCGCAACTGGAGTGTATTTGAAAAAATACACACCAAAAAGTGCAACAGGCTAGAGAATTTCAAATGAAATTTCAAATGAAATTTCAAATTCATTATAAAATTATAAATTATTAAATTGTCATTTAAATTGTATGCTCCTTTACATTCTAATAAATTAATTTATGATCCTCTTACAGGTTGGATACCCAACGCCTTAATTATTTGGTCTACGTCTACTACAATCTCAGGTTGTGGGTGAAGCAGCTTGAGAGAAAAATTGATGCGAAGGCCATTTCATTGGATGGGATTGACACCACTGCTGCATGGAGGGTGGTGGTTGAGGAACCCGTTATTGAGACCGCCCTTGTTTGGCTAGAGGATAGTGGTGATGATCATGGTATCTCTGAGGACTTGGATCAGGATGTTCCAAAGGATCTTCAGTTTCACGCTAAGTCTGCAAGTGTGCCACCAGCAGAGCCACAGTCACAGTGAGAGGGAGATAGGCCCAGTGGTAGCACTAGCAGTCTACCTCCTCTACCTTCTTCTAGGGGACATCTGTCTCGAGGGTCTTCTAGTTCTTCTAGAGGACGTTTGACTCCAGTACGAGGCGCACATGCCTCAAGGGAACCTACTCCTAGTGCTAGAGGAAAAGCACTTTCTGCAGCAATTACCTTTGCCCGTAAAAGGGGTAGAGGGAATCGATAGTTTATTTATTTGATTTCATGTAGATGACTCATGAGTCATGATGACGATCATGAGATACATTTATTATATTTTTTTATTACTCAGGAATCAGGATTCAGGACATGATTCATTTTTTATGTGTGATGTATCACTAGACATCTTATATATCTTATATATCAGTTTTCTTTCCATATTCATGTGGCAATTTGTCTATTTGATGCTATTGTTGCTTTAAATGTTTCAAAAAAATTTAAAATGAATATTTTTGTATTTTTTTAAGTTTGTTGATATATTGTCAATGTTTTGGCGATAAATACGAAACAATGTTTTCTGGACCCCGGTGATTTTTTTACCGATACGATTTCTGTAACACTGCTAAAAAAAACATAAAATATTAAAATTTTAATGGAAAAATAAAAATTTAAAAGATTCCAAACTATTAGAGGCAAAATATGCGAAGTATGCTCATGTATATACCACGTAAGGGAGAATATATCAAAATGGCACCGAGTGCAATACATATCTAAAACAAAATGCATAATCAACGAGGCTCTAAACAGCCTCTAGAGTCCAAAAAACAACATGCATGATGCTACAAGCTACTGGCCCACCACATATCACTAATCAACATGATCAATCATCCAATCAACAACTCCTCCAAGCTTGAAGATGGGTTGTAGCCTCCTAAATTAGATGCCAAATCCACCGCAAACAACCCACAAGGATTGCCAAACAAGCTCCAAGCTTATCCTGAATCACAACTTTTCAATGTTGCTCTGAAAACTCCAAATGCTCACAAATGCTCAATGAGAGAGTTGTGAGGCAAATGGGGGGGGGCTATATATAATGTGTTTTTAGGGTTTAGGGTGATAGAATATAGGTTTTCGTTATAAACTTTTTTTTAAAATTACTTTTTCCTCTAACTGTGCGTCATGGCCTGTAGGGTGCCAAATCAAATCGTCTTGGCCAAGTCGATACAGACTCAACCGAGTTGGACCCATTTGGTGCCAAATCGACCGGGTTGTACACCAGCTCAATCGATTTAGTACCAAACCAGTCCTCATTCCGTTTAAGAGGCCAAGTCAAAGCGAATGATGATTGGTTTAGTCAACTTGACCAAGTCTAAGTCAACTATTTTTTGAAACACTGCTCTCATGTTGCCTACCTTGCTGCCAATCCTTATCCATACAAAATTGTTGCCATGAAAATGTGGAAAAGCATGACTAAGCTTATGGGTGAATTGTTCTCAAGGCACTAGCCTCAAGCCAATGCCTTGGCCAATCCTTATCCTTCTCAAATTGTTCAAGAAGGCACTGGCCTCGGGCCCAACCTTCGGTATGCACTATGCACCCCTCCCACAAACTCTGAGCTAGATCTTCCCCTCCTTAGTGCATGCTCATGGCCAAGGAAGCACCCTCACCTTCCATCGCTAGAAACCAAGATGCCTTGATCAAAAGTATTTCCACCACAACAATCTCACCTACAAGTTTAATGGGTTTTGGCGAAAATTAGTCAACCTATAAGTTTAATGGGTTTTTAGCGAAAATTAGAGAAAAATAGGAAGACTGTCGACAACAAATTTCAAAATTTAGATTTGGCTTTGATGGCTAAAGGCAAGCAACCATACAAAGGAAAGCCATGGGTAAAGAACAAAGGAGGCAAACCTAACGAGAAACTATATCAAGGTGGGGTTTCATCAAAGAAAGCTGCCAGTGTGGAGAAGAATGGCACATGTAACTATTGTGGTAAGTTTGGACACTATGCTTATGAATGTAGTAAAAAGAAGTTTAATGAGTAAAAAAATATAGAAGACCTTAAGGCAACTTTGTTGATAAAGAAGCAAAGGTAAGGACCTCAAAAATTTAATGTTGTTTATTTCATATGTAGCCTTATCAACAGAAACAGATGATTGTAATGCATGGTTCATAGATTCAGGACCATCTATTCATATGACTTGTAATAGAGATTGGCTTATGATAGAACCAGGTTCACATGGATCTATTTCATAATAAAGAAAAGTGATGTCTTTGAATACTTCAAAGAGTTTAGAAATATGGTTGAAAAGCAGACAGGTAAACATATCAAGATCCTTATATCATATCAAGGGGGAGAATACATTTCAAGAGAATTCTTAAAGCACTGCAAAGACAATGGAATTCAGAAACAGTGCACGGTTCCACATACCCCTCGACAAAATGGTGTGGTTGAGAGGAAGAACAAAACCATAGTAGAGTGTGCTAGAAGCATGCTCAAAGGTAAGAATCTCCCTAATAGTTTGTGGGTTGAAGCTATAAGTATAGCTATGTTTACAAAATAGAAGTCCAACCAAGTTTTTAGAGCATAAAACTCCTTTTGAAGCATTCAATGGACATAAACCAATTGTTAATCACTTGAAAGTTTTTGGGAGCAAACCATTTTCCCACATCCCAAAGGAAAATAGAAGGAAACTTGATGCAAAGTCAGTCAAATGTATTTTCATTGGTTATTGTGTTGACCATAAAGCTTACAAAACTTATGATCCTATTACTCATAAAGTCTTTGCACGTAGGGATGTTATATTTCATGAGTATGCAAATAATGATAGTCAAGATGTATGGAAACTTTTTGAAGAAGGCATTGAAAATGCAAATGTAGAAGAAAGTGAAGATCAACAAGATGATGTTGAATCTCAAAGTGGTATTAAAGCTACAAGCAGCAAGAGTACACCAAGAAAGAGTGGAGCTACTCCACCAAGAAATGAGGCACTACGAAGATCAACAAGGCAAATCAAGACACCAACCAGGTATAAAGATTATGCTTTGATGTCTCAAGTCATGAGTGTTGAAGAACCTTTAAATTTTGAGAAAGCAAAGGATCATAAAAAATGGATGAATGTTATGCAAGAGGAATATGATTACATTGTGAAAAATGGCACTTGTGAACTAACTGAATTCCTGAAAATGAAGTTCCTATAGGCTCAAAATGGGTGTACAAATCTAAGTTCAAATCCCATGGTAGTACAGACAAGTTTAAAGCTAGATTGGTTGCAAAAGGCTATTCACAAAAGAAAGGAATAAATTAAGAGGACACATTTGCACCTATAGCTACAATGAACACCTTTAGACTTATGATTGCATTAGGGACTTGCATCAGACGAATGTCTAGTCAACATTTTTGAATGGTGAATTAAAAGAAGAATGTACCTTGTTCAACTGGAAGATTTTGTAAAGCAAGTGTTATCACATAGAATTGCAAGGGTCAAAAATCTTTTCAGTTTTTGATTTTGAGTCATAGGTTTACATTAAGTTTTAGGTTTTATGTCCCTTTTCTATAGTCATTTTTCAATTTTTGATGTAAATAAACTAAGATTAGTTTTGGCTTTGGTCCAAGAGTCATTTGGTTATGCCTTACTATCATAACAAGTCAGATAAAGCCTCCATGAGTCACATCTTCCAAATTCTCCATAATCACCCTGACATGTCACCTCCTCCATGTTGTACGCAGACCCCTCCTTTGTCACCTTTACCCATTTAGATGTCAAATCAGTTTTTGATCTCTACGCTGCCAACTCACTAGGAGAGTTCGCAGCGCATTCAAAAGGTACACCATGCATTCATTGCCATCATTACATTTATGGATCGTGTAAATGAAGATTTCAAAGATGATATTTTAAACCAATGTCCAGGGTTTATATCAGAAGCCTCTGTTTTCTCTAAGTGTACAAATCCTTTTTGAGCTCGGCGCTGCGAACCTAGTGTTGCCAACAGGCGCTATGAACTCGACGCTGTGAACTGGCTACAAAGACGAGTTGGAGATGTTAGAATATAGAAGATTGTGCTCGTTTTACCATTGACGATACCCTCGTCACCCAACCATAGGCCGAAGCCACCCTCCGAGCACCTTGACCTTGACATAGAAGAGAATCCTGGTAGCAATCCAATAGCCAAGAGAGGCTAATGCACCAAGCAAGAATAGAAACCAAGCTAATCAGATAATCCCACCCAGAAGCTAGCGCACACTTTCCCAGAGACTTGCGCACAAGACTGCCACTGTACTGCGCAGATCTAGTTCTCTCTGCAACTACTGAGATGTGAATAATGAGAACTGGCACCCTGTATTTATAGTAGTCTAGGCAGGCTTACTGGGGCCGACTTCTCCTCCTGAGTACTAATAAATTCATAATACATATATTTTTGCAACCGACAACTTGTCTAGGGTTTCCTTCACTTCTTTGCTTCCTCCGGAATATTCTAATCTCGTCATAGGTCACAATAGAGGTTCATACCTCCCGAAGCTACCATAATATTAACACTCCCTCCTAGCTAGGGATGTATGGTCTTGAGCACAAACAGACCATTCAACTAGTAGTATCACGAGCACCGTCATTATTATCCAACTGGATAATCTCCTATGACAACTGGTACAATATCAATTGATAGAACACAACTATGTCTATCCACGGTAGTACATAACTACATGACACATAGTCACAACCAGTGGAACATATCCACCACAGTAGTATATCTCTACTGTCTGGAGACAGGCAGTCTCCATAACAATCATCTGATGACAACCTGCACAGAAAATATTGTTAAGAACAAATTGAATCATCTGGGCCAATCTTTCACTCACATCTGTGAGATCTGAAAGAATATCTGCCCTCGGTATGGAACATCAACAATGGGCTATCTGCCCTATTCTTCTCAAACAAGGAAGAATGATTGTTTCTGATTTCTAAGACTGGACCATTCCTCACCCTGGGCCATTCTTCCTACACTAATCAAAGTGCACCCTGGAGAGAATGTATAAACCCTAAGGAATGTTTGAGTCTAGACCATTCCCCACCCTGGGCCATTCCTCCTACACTAATCAAAGTGGACCCTGGAGAGAATGTAAAACCCTAAGGAATTTCTGTCCCTGATTGTTGAGCCTGGACCATTCCCCACCCTGGGCCATTCCTCCTACACTAATCAAAGTGCACCCTGGAGAGAATGTATAACCCTAAGGAATGATTGTCAGGACCATTTCCTCTGTTAACCACAAGAGGAAAAGACTGTCCTGTATCAACCTCCAAAACGAACCATTCCTCATGTTAACCACAATGAGAAATCGTTGTCCGACGAGGCGGGCCAATCTTCTTGAGTAACCCTCAAGAAGAGAGACTGCCCTAGACCACTCCCCATGTTAACCACAATGGGAAGTCGTTGTCTATGATACATCAGCAATCAGACTACTTCCCATGTTAACCACAATGGGAAATCATTGTCCGTCAGAAATCTCAATCCACTTTCCGAACAGGAAAGAATCTGTCCAATATGGACTATTTTTCAAATAATTATAAATGCTTCAATAATATTTTCAATGCTCCCTCCTAACCTGGAGAGTCTTCCCTTTCAGCTAAGGGAGTTATTTCCACAATCCCCATCTTCTCTCGGAAATATGCAAACTTTATTCTGGATAGAGGTTTCGTCAGGATGTCTGATGTCTGCTCATCAGTGGGGATATACTCGAGCTTTACCTCTCCTTCCTGGACTTTATCTCGAATAAAGTAGTATTTGATCTCAATGTGTTTTGACCTTTCATGAAACACTGGATGTTCTGATAATCTTATACAACTCTGATTAT
>ML864836.1:15148-28151 GCA_009831015.1 Picea engelmannii
CATAAAAAATGAACAGATCTGATCTTCAATAGTTCAAGGGGTTCCCACCTACTAGTATTATTTAGTTTTTTATAATAATAGGCTCTAGCAACACTTTGCGAGAAAAACTTCGTTGACAATTTTAATTGTCAACAAATTGGCAAATCCACAGGAAAATTTGTTTCCAATAGATTTAGAACTCAGAACTCATGGTTTCATAGACCAAGAACAATAATTTTAGAAGACGTAATCAAAATAATTATGCAATAGGGGGAAGTGAGCGGATTTAATGGAAAGATGACTGTGAATTTGAGAATAATTGATGAAAAGTGTTAAGTATGGGGGGGTTTTACCACTGTATGCATAATCATTCAACTGGAATATTCTCTTAACTTTCAAGGAGGAAAACTTATAGACTTTCTCTTAAGATCTCAATGGGTGAAGGAATGGCAAGAAGAAGCGGGAAATAACTGATTCCTTATAAGACATCAGTGGAAATATGTAACAATTTCAAGGGTCCTTTAGAGGAGACATCATAACAGTTGTGTAAGCTTGATTGTTATCGGCTAAAAATGCTTTGCAGGAGTGTCACTGTAGAAGAATTGATCTAACATCCTATCTTGACCAAACACTAAAAGATGATAAGGAAAAAAATCACAACAAAAGTAATAATGCATAAATTAAAACAACAACAGTAAAAGACTCAATTGAAAACAACAAGGAAAGAAAACTTAACGTAGAAGGAAGAAATCAAGGTACTTTAAGCATAGAAACAAAGCACAAAAATTGAAAGCATAGCTAGGCTACTAGTATACAAAAAATCCAATCAACATTAGAACCTTTCATGTTGGTCCCTCACAATACTTCAAGCAAGGACTGTTAGTGCTATAGGAAAACAATTATCTTTGTAATTCCTTTAAAATGTCTGAGTTAGTGTCCAAGAAAAAAGTAATCTGGAAATGACCCAACACTTGGAATTCTAATGTAATCATTAGCCCTTTGATGCACATGATTAAATCATCAAGATAATCATGAAGACTGACCAATTCATTGAAGGTTGTGTGTATAGGCCTTTCAAAGGCGGTACTTGCATCAAATAAGCCAAAAGGCAGGCATTTGTAAGGCATAGTATCACAATTAATAATAAAAGTGGTTTTGTGAACATTTTCCCCTTTTACTTTGATTCTCTTGTAACCCAACAAACTTCCAAGTAAGGGCCCTAACTGTGACTCTACAACTTGTTAAAAAAATATTCCCATATTTAGAGGAGGGAAGGGATTTATTATAATCACTTGCCTGAAAGTTCGAAGACTAATACATGTTCTAATATTATCAGTGATCCTCGAGGACGGTTCCCAATTTGAAACCCACTCAGGTTGGACTGCAAAAAACATTCCAGCCCTTAAGAAATCTCTCAGCTCCCTTCGAAAGGGTGCTTCCATTACATAATTAACAAGTTCTTGTTTTTGCCTAGCTAGTTTCATAATATACTAAACAAGACCATGATCAAAACCACGAAGATCCTCATAAGACCAAGCAAAAACCTTTTGAGATTCACCAAGTAGCCCGATGGACCCCATATCTTTTCTAACAGAACATTGGACATTTATTTTAATATCCGTTGAATATTCATGTGTCCTAATGTTCAGGAGGATGGTTTCAACCACATTCTTTTATAACTCGTCTTCTTTTTATTTTTATTTGTTACCTACAACACTCCATGAAAACAAACTCTCAAGAGGAGTGAATCCCTGATGAATCTCATTATTTTCCATGGATATAATCTCCTTGAGATTAAGAGGTTCATTTTGAATGACAACCCAAATTCTCTCATTGTTAGGGATGGCCTTCCAAGATCCTTCCTTTTCGTGAATGTATGGACGATGTAGAGATTGAAAAGCACAATCAAGCCTGTGAGGAAAAAGTTGTTGATTAGAAGAGGCTACAAAGACAGCTAACCGATCAACCATTGAATTCAAATCCTTTTTAACACGATTGATTTGGAAATATACAAGGTTTGAGACAAGTGCCCAAACAGTTTGGGAGTATCGTTCCATCAACTTGTCGCTAGGAGAGCATGTCTTACGTATAAGGTTCACAACAAGCTTAGAATTTACCAAAACTGAAAGGTGACCACAACCAAGGTGAAGGGTGTTCTCAATGCCTAATAATAGAGCTCAGAATTTGGCAACATTGTTTAAGCAAGCAAAATCTAACCTGTAAGACAGGTTATGAATTTTCCCTACAGGAGAAACCAAGATAACGCCAACCCCATTACCTTCACTAGAGCATGAACCATAAAAGTGCATATGCCATATCTCATCATCTAAATCAATTTTTTCCATAGGAATATTATCCTCTTTAGCAAAGATGGAATACACTCCTAGGTATTCTTCGATATAGTTAACGATAGGCTGCATAACACTCTTTATGTAGGGTGAAATTCTTCCTTCTCTAAGGACTATAATATTCTTACCATTCCGAGGAATAGATAAATGTGTCTCGTCGATCAAGAGGTATCCACCTATTAAGGTTTGCCAATCTTTCCCCAGGATAATTGAGTAATTTCTTACATGCATATCAACCACCTGAATGCTAAGAGTTATCCTTATCTTAGGACAAATCGCCTATGGTTGTTTGTTGTAGACTATTATAGGAGAGCATGCTTTTGGAATTTTCATTTGTACAAGACAATCATAGCTCTTCCATAATAATCTTCAACATGACACTTGGGACTGAACCACCATCGATGAGGCAACAATGGGCAATATTATCCATGATATTTACATAAATATAAAAAGGGGGGTTTTTACAAGGTATCTAAAGTTATGTACACCTACTTTATTTATAGAAGAATCCTCTTCATCCACCTCTTCGGAAAGATTGGCTACAAAAAAAGATTTTCCTTCCATGAATTGTTTCAGATGCATCTGTTTTTCAGGGATGAAAACCACGTATAGGAGGGTTGCATTTGCTTTGATGTTGGCCAATTTATTCAATATATTGTATTTATACGAGGGAAGAGGGGGAGTGATTCTTTTACTCTCAGGAATTTTAGGGACCTGGGGCATAGCAATGGTTGAGGATGAGCTCGGGCTAGAAGAAATGTGAGGAGGGTCAAATTTACCCTTGGGAGCATAGGATTTGTTAATAGTATTAATAACCATGACATCCTCTGGCTTCGCAAATTCTAGGACAATGATAGTAGATTCTGGTCTCTTACCAAAGATCTTATCTCTGGCACTATTCTTTACCTCACATGTGGTTTCTTTGTGGTGCTCCTCACAAAATTTACACCAACTCCAAGGTAGGATAAATTTAAGCTGGAAATTGTTTTCAACCGGATTTATAAAAGGGGGTGCAGAAGAGGATGAAGCTCCAGGTATGAGAGGGGAGACAATACCCTTCTACTTAAATGTTATCATATGATTGTTCATATCTTGTATTAGGTGTAAGAAGGCATACATGTTTGTCTGTCTAACTGATTCTACCTGGGGAAGACCAGTTCTTTCAAGATGTTCTTCATACTCAAAGCAAGTATGCAGAGCAGAACCGAGATTATCAATGGCCTTTTCCTCAAGCCTATGATGGTAGGGAGAAGGTAATGCATTTTAGTAATGCATGAAAGAGGCTTGGTTCTGAGGGCAGATAAGTTCGGGGATTTGATTGTACAACTTGGTGAAATGCAAGTTGAAAGACCTGATGGTATCACAATCTTTATAAGTGACGTTATTGTATTCCCTTAATTTCTCGGTAGGGATTTTGGATTTCCCATAAGTGGATCAGAACTAATAGATTAATGCCTCCCAAGTAGACATGATCTTAGGAGGAAGGTCAAAAAAGTAGGCCACAACCTTTCCTTCCAAGGAATTTGTTATCACACTAAATTGCCTTGGGTCTTTTAGTTTGTTTTAATCCTTTTTTAAGACTTATATTTTAATTTTTTAAGTTTCATCCCTTTAAAGTTATCTTTGTTAGGTCCCCTTAGATAAATAAACTTTTAAGTCATAGATCATGTTTGATCCTCAAATTGATTTTTTGGACTTATAACCTTTAGTTCATGATTTAAATTTTTGGTCCCCTTTATGATTTGTCACTAGGATCGATCCCTCCCATTACTAGACTGATGTGATACACCTTTCTCCTCACTCATGACCTCATAGGCATGCCTCGCTATCCTTGCTTACATGTCCAATCATTTTTTGAATTGGAGTGTTGCCCACTCATCAGGCAGTTCCATAGCGGCTTTCCCGTTCATCATACTTCCACTAGGAGTCATGATTTCCATGGCTGATGTCAAGTTCCTTGTTTTCAGTGCTAGTAGTTGGTTAAACATACCTCAAAGATCTCATATTTACAAGCCCTGATAACGGTTTATGATTTGAAAATTAAAGAATGCTGTGCTGCTTAAACTCATAGTTTTGACTAGGTGACAACAATGCGACTAAATCTGATGTTGAGGAAGATTCGAGGGCCGAAATGTTCGTAACTTCATCCTGATATTTCTCTAAAGATTCCAATAGGTGTTTACTCCATAGGTATCCCGTGTTGCCTCCTCTGCACATTAATTTTCACAAAGAATTAATGCTAAGGTTTTGGTTTATCAAGCTTACACAGTTGTAAGGGACTCATCTTCGCATGATAGACTTGTCTCCTCTCTTTTCAAACCGGTGAACTCCATTGTCTATATCTAGGTTCGATTACTTTTGTATGCCATAGCCATTGAGGTTGCAAGCACCTAAATATCCTATCCTTTGCATACGCATCGCGCTATCTAGAGGCATTGCTTAACCCCTCTGTGTCTCCCCTACTTCCTTTTATTTTGGAGTTAAGCATTTTTACTTAGTTACAAAGGGCCAATTACATATTACCCCCTCATTGTCTACACTCAAAAATACCTGTACAAATCTAAGGGTGTAATTCCCACAGTCAAGCTTGGCTTACTAGCACCAGTCTATTTTAAAAGGTCATCCTTATACATTTGAGGTCTAATTTTAAGTCTTCCTGGTTATTACTATCCCATAAGCCTTTAAAATATCTCATTCAAAGCCATGGAGACTCCTCAATAGAAGAATATACACAAAGGGGGCAAGGTGGTTAAGACAGAACCTGTGGACATGCATATTTTTGATACAGAGCCTATCGCAATAGAAGTTTTTCAAAGAGTGGGATGCCTCTCTTTCTGCCAGAATATGCAGAGAGGCCATCCAGAGGTAACAAGACAATTTTCATTACATTTTGATGGCAGTAGAACCAAGGTTGGGGATTTGGAATTTGAGGTGACTGAAGCCTCTATCTCAGCTGCAACAGGAATCCCTATTACAGGTGAAAAGTGGTTCAAAGCCATGGCTTTGAGTTCAGCCTATGCCAAAGATCTCTTTAAACTTGAACATCAAGCCAATGATTTGTATAAAAGTGTAACAAGGAGTCAGTTGATTGAATAGTTTGACAAGATATTGAATATCATCCAAAGATATTTTACATGTGAAGGTATATTTAACACATTGTACCAGTACCATATAAGGATCTTGCTTCATTTTACCTGTAAAGTTGAAATGAATATCCCTTATTATTTGTTAAGGAGCATAGGTAAGATGTCATACAGGATTCAATCCAAGTCTAAGGATGTGGATTCTATCCTTTTCCACTCTGGATTGATCAGAATGCTAGTCTTTGAGGAATTGGGTAAGAAAGAGATTTCATGGGAGAATTTTGTGGTTACTTCTCACTTCAAGTTGGATCTAGAATCTACTCCTCAATGACTGAATGCAATTCCTTTATCACCCACCAGTACTGTTAAAGAAGGGACTAGTAGGAAGAGAAAGGGTAGAGCCCCTGTTCAAGTTTCAGAGGTCATCAAGTAGGTCACAGGAGATGAGGAGGAAGCTTGTCCTTCCCCAGAAATATATTTTTCACCACCTCCTCCACCAGGGTTAGAAGAGGTTCCTTCTTCTACCAAAATTAAATCTAAGAAAGGGAAGAAGCTACACTTCCCCTCTTCTCCTCTAGCAACCAATACCAAGGGCATAATACCTTTCATAAGATCATAAATTTCTAGGTATTTTTTTGAAGAACATTCTCTACCATAAATCCATGTACAAAAGAAGAAGGGTAAAGGCATTGGAAATCCTATGGAAAGAAAAGAGGAAACCCTTGTGCAAGAGAAGAAAGATAAAAGAAAAGCCACCAAGAAGCCTGATGAAGTAGACAAGGAAATTCCTATGCAGATGGAAGAGGAGAATGAGAAAAAACCTATTGAGACCGTGCATGTCACTACTCCACTTGACAATCATACCTTCAAAAGACTTATCAGGAAACTTAGGGATGCAAGAAAAGAGGTGGCTGAGTTGAAAACAGAGGCCATGTCTGACAAGGTGAAAATGAAAGAGCTCATGGATGGCTATAGCCATACCCTTGACCTGGAAAGGTTTATAGGAAAAAAGGCCCAACCCCTTCATAGGTAGCTCCAAAACCTCTATAGGAAGAATAGAGGTTTTCAATCCCAGAACAGGAAACTCAAGGCAGAGTTGCAACATTTTCAAGATGAAGTAGCTCAAAGAAACTTGCAGGTATTGGTTGAAGCTTCTATTGAGAAAGAGACATCAACAGTGAAGGAGAGAATAGCCCTAGTCAAGAAGTCTTTCATTGCTAAAAAGAAGAAGAGTATTATTGCTAACAAGAAAAAGTTTGTTGTGCCAAATGAAGATCCTCCTTCTACAAGAAAGAGTGTGAGGTTAAGTGTCAAGGTAACAAAATAGCTGATGAAAGGTGAGCCCAATTTTTGAGGATGTTTCCTTTTTGAGAGGGAAAATTGTTATTCAAGTATTACCTCTGCCACATATACAAGATTCTTAGCATTTAATTATCATAGTTTTGGGATTTTTCAAAGTGATAACTTCCTCAGTGGTGAAACACACTACCTTCAGTGCTTCCAAGTCACCTAAGTATAATGGGTTTGACATTATTCAAGGCCACCACTTGCTCTACACATGTTCAAGATTGTTGGTGCTGCATTTTTCGATAGTGCTACCTAAATTTGCACATAGATGCAGGACAATGGCGCTACCTAAATTTGCTACTAAATATCTGGCAAAGAACAAACTTGCATACAGACGCAACATAAATGGCGCTATGTAATTTCACTACCTAATATTTCATAGAGAACAAAGGTTTGCACACATACACAGCAAAGTGGCACTACATAATTTCGCTACCTAATATTTCACAAAGAGAAAAATTTTGCACACATACACAACACAATGGCGCTACCTAAATGCGCTATCTTTTCTACTTGTCCAGTTGTGAAGTACGCTACTCACACTACTACCTAAAAAAGCTACCAACAAACACCAGGGATTCATGAGGGCTAATATAACAACTTTTTGGATAGATGATGATGGAGAAGAATGTAGAAACAACATCTGGCATCATGAGGACAACCACATGCTTTTGAAAGACACATGGAAAACAAGGAGCTGCACAACAAGAAGGAATCAAGTCATCTTGAATATTGGTTGGATTAGTCACCAACAATTTCCTATTTTATAGCATAGGTTGTTAACTAAGTTGTTAGATCAAATAAATGTTTAGATATTTTCAAGGGAAGGAGGCCAGCTCATACCTCCATATGTTGCCTCCCTTTTTTTATAAATAGATAGATCACATGCTTTAGTAGGTTAGGATGGTTGAGCAAGTCTCCCTTAGACTGTAATATTTTGATGAAGTGACTGTGATCTAGCTATGTACTGGACTTAAGACATTTTGGCTAATAGAAATCAACTTCTCTTTTAGCTTACTTGCTTCTGATGCTAAATGTTCATGCTTTGAATGATTCACATGAATTATTGTGGTGATGTTATGGTGGATGTTTGATCATTATATTATCTGGATGTTTATTTAGCTTCTTCAGTTTCTGCGTTCAAGAATATCTTGTGTTAAGAAACTTTCTTCCTTAGGATTTWGTAGACCTGATGTTTATAGTAGCCCCTACATTCCTCTCATTCAAGTCTTCCATCTATTCATATTTACTCCCAAATTACTGATTGGAGTTAGCCAAGACCTTGATTGTTGGTGCATGCTAGCCCTGTTTTTTGAGTTGGAACATTATCATTTTGAGTGTTTTTCCATTTGACCCTTTAAAACACTCTTACATTCACATATAAACTGATGGGTACTGGGCTTGCCTTCCATGCAATATGAAAGTGATTCCTAGTGCTAACATTCTTGGCACCATTGTTGCGGAATGATTTGAAGAATTTTCCCTAGGATTAAATGACACAACATACTAGTCCTAAAGGTGCATTAGAACTCAGTATCTTGAAGATTAAAACTTGCACCTGGCGACTCCATTGTTTCATCTCTGGAACCTAAAGGAAAAAATATGAGATCAAATCCACAACTACCTTTGGTTCCATCTGAGGCTGACCCAGAGAAAATAATCAAGAAGGGAAAATATTCTCTAAATTTTTTTTCTGCTGCTGCTACAAGTGCTTCTGGTCAGTTGCCCGATTTCACCCTTGATACTCGAGTTGTTTTATCAAGTAATTTTTCTTCACCTTCTGCTGAAGTATCTAAGAAAATTGATTTTGAAGAGTTTCCTGTTGAATACTCTTCCTTTCAAACTGAATTGAAAGAAGAAAACATTGACATTTTCTCTTCCCTTGACATTGAAAAGTGTTCCAGTCTTGATAGTTTTGAAGATTTCCTCACTTTAGGTTTGGCCACTCCTCTTTCTGTTAAAACATTTTCTGCCAAAGAAGTGGAAACTTCATCCCCTTTACAGACCTTTCCATCTTCTTCCAAGAATCAACTTTATACTATGAAAAATGAAACCCCCCTTGCATATTTTTCTACTTCTCCAAATCTGCACACAGCCAAGTCTCCTTCTCCTTCTTGTTCACCAAGAGTTCAAAATCAAATGGTAGTTGTTAAACCCCCTACAAATAGGATGGATGCCATAGTGGTTGCAAGATACACTCCTGTAGTCTTATCTTAGCTAGTGAATTCCCTCCCTCCTGGAGATTATTTGAAATACATGCCTTAGTTCATGGGAGAAGAAGATATAATAGTTGAGGAACATCTGCTGCTTTATACAGCTATGCAAATAGCCAAAATATTGAAAATGAGGATGTGTGGATGAGGGTTTTCGTCCAAAGCCTTTTTGGTGATGCTAGGAAGTGGTTTAGGGGTCTGGCCCCTGGATCCATTATTGGTATTGAAGCATTGGATGAAGCTTTCTTGAGGCACTCGGGAAACAAAAAGGAATTTTTGTACTATATCACCGAATTTGGATCCCTAAAAAGGAAAGGAGAGTTTAACTCTGACTTTTCTAAAAGATTTAACAAAATGTACAACAAGATCCCTGATGAGATAAAACCCACTAAAACCTCTGGAAAAATCACTTATGCCAGTGCATTTGACCCCGAATTCTATCTCCTATTGAGAGAAAGAATATCACCTTCCTTAGTTCATATGCAAGATGCTGCCTTGGAGGTAGAATCCAATATAGTGGCATCAGATAAGCTTAGGGGGGAATCTGATAGGGATAGGAGAAAAAACAGAGCTGAAGCTTCAACTTTTGATTCCTCTGTTGTCCATTCTCAAGTAGATGAGCTTTTAAAATTAGTAAAATCTCTTTCCACTGAGATTGAGAAGTTAAAATCAGAAGGGAAACAAACATATAGAAATGCTCAAAACACAGATAACAGAGGTAACTTCAGGAGACCAAATAATGCTCCCCAAATCTTTCCTAGAAACAAAGAGAGAGATGATCAGAGGGTACAAGCTCCTTTGCAAAATAATTTGGTGGTTGATGAAGAAGAAGAGAAGGTAGAAGCTGATCCTGATATTCACTGCTTAGGTGACACATCCCCATCCCCACACTTGAATCAATCCTCTTATGATCAATCTTTAATGGATATTCATATAAATGAATTAAGTAAGGGAGAGAAAGAAAAACAAAATGCTAGTAGATATAATCTGAGATCTAAGAAGAATGAAGAAAAAATAGATCCCCCTAATCAGCCTGCTCAAAGAGAATATTTTGCCAAGGTTGTGACAGTGAGCAGTAAGGAAAAAGACTCTCAAAGCCCACAAGTTCTTATTAGAAATCATTTTCCTGAAACCAAAGAGATCTTGAAACCTTCTTCTTCTTTCAGTTTTGAGAATGAGATCCATAAAATAAAGATCCCTATACCTTTTTTGGAATTGATAAAAAATGAAGAATTTAAAATATATCTATCCGAAATGATACAACTTGAATCATCTCCAAATTCCACTGATTCAATAAATTTGCAAGATGAAAAACCAACAGTGATTTTAGGTCCTTTGATAGAAGACAAAGATGATTCATCCCCACCTTTCTATACCTCACTGAATATACATGACAAGGTCTTGCACAATTGTCTCATGGATTCAAGGGCATCCCACAATCTTATGCCAAAATCTGTTATGGATGAACTTGGGTTAGAAATCACAAAGAATTGTTGGCATGCTTTTAGACAGAGGCAGAGTATGCATGTTTGTCATTGATGGTGAAGACCAACATGATCATATGGCGAAGATCAACATGATCACTAGCATAGTGATAATGGAAAGATCAACAGTGTAAGCTCAGAAGGAGGAAAATAGTCAAAGCATGACAAAGGTTTCGTTTCGGAGTTTCGCAAATTGGGAAATCCAAAGGAAAGAGGTTCGAACTTGCAATATGCGAAATTGCGATAACAATCCTGACCGTTGGAGTCATAGGACATGTGGCAAGTGATTGGAATTTCGTTAACGTGCACATTGGAGGAGTCAACGGAGCATGGTGTGGGAACTTGCGATATGCCAGATCACAAAAAGATCTGGACCGTCGAATCATCGAGATCATGGACCGTTGATCAGGCGTGACGAAGGTCCGTGAAGTTACAAATTCACGATAAAATCTTGACCGTTGATCCAAGAGGGACATGCGGCGAGGGATTAATGTTTTGCTGACTAGAAAGTTAAAGGAGCGAAGTGCTCATTTGATTGGTGAGTGGTCATATCTCGTGGTCACATTGTCGAGAGCTCGAGAGCAGAGCTAGAGAAGCTAAGATCTATTTCAAAGATTGTGACATGGAGAGTCAAGAGGACTCATCACATAATACCCAAGATGCGAAAGTGTGAAATGCATTTTCGAATAAGGTTGTGGTCACAACTAGTGGTTACATTTGTAGAAGATGGAGGAAGAAGCTAGCGGTGTTGAGTTCCATCTCGGAGTCTCGACGATCGTGACTTGGAGTATTGAGATCCTTCATCACAGGAATCACGATATGTGAGATCGCGATGAGATCTAGACCATCAGATCATTGGAGATCTCGACCGTTGATCATGCTTGATAAAGTTCATAAGTTCGAGAAATATGAAGCACATTTTGGCGTAGCCTGTGGTCACCACCGGTGGTCATGTGAGGGGAAGAAGGTAGCGGTGCTAAGCTCCATCTCGGAGTTTTGGCAATCGCGACTTGGAGTGTCGAGACCCTTCATCAAAGGAATGCCGAGATGTGAAATCATGAAATTCAAAATCTCTTTAGCGCTCGATCACAGCTAGTGGGCATATGAGATAAACGTGAAATCCTGCATATTTAATCCAACGATACTGGTTAATTGGAAACTTGATCGAAGGGTTACTGTTTCACCTCATAGGTAATCGATTAGTTACAATTTAGTTAGTAGAACTAAATCATGATTCTTGGACGGTTGGAAATTCAGTTGCTGATGCGTTTTCTTGGAGATTCAAGGTGTAATTGAATAGGTGGTATAGGATAAAATGGAAATGCAATGACTGTGGAAGGTTGGTTGTTCTGACTGAAAAATGAGTTGAACTATAATAAAGGGAAAATTACAGTATGTGTAGTTTGAGACTGACAATATGCATAGTGTGAGATAAAACTCAGAGATGAGTAACAAATGAGGAATAGATAGAAGCAAGAGAAGAATTGCAGAATAACTTGAAGCAGAGCAGAATTGCAAAACAGATAGAGGAAGAGGAGAATTGTAGAACAGTTAAAAACAGACTAGATTTACAAAATAGAGAAGAAGTGTTAAGAATCGATTTATCTATGTTGTTGGTTAATCAATCATTTATTTATAATAAGGGAGGTAGGGTGGTGCTAGGGAGGACTGTGGTCCTCTGATATTCGAGTTGGTGCTTGAATATTGGGAGTTGTAGCTTCCATCTAGTTGTGGCTAGAAAACAGGGTGGCAGGGTGGTGCTTGGGAAAACACAAAGTTTTCTATATGCAAGTTGGTGCTTGTATAAGTGGAAGTAGGTGCTTCCATCTAGTCGGTGCTGGAACACTTAGGGAGTTGGTGCTTCCTTCTAGTGGGTGCTATAGAAACCAGAGAGTTGGTGTTCTCAAACAAGTTGGTGCTTGTATAAGTGGAAGTAGGTGCTTCCATCCAGTTGGTGCTAGAACACTCAGGGAGTTGGTGCTTCCTTCTAGTCGGTGCTAGAGAAACCAGAGAGTTGGTGTAATGTCCCCCACCTCTTAGAGAGGTGATGAGGAGACTCAGTGGCCTGGGAACCCTCACTAGGTCATAGTCTCACACTGAGGGGGGGGAAGTCAAGAAGTTAAAAGTTATATTTTTAAGTTGACTTAAAAAAGGAAAAGGATAAAGGAGTAAAAGATAACTCAACAGAAGAATAGAAGATTAACCCTGGGAGTTAACCTAAATCAACAGAGAATTAGAAGGAAAAGTATAAGTGAGAGGCTGGGGCACACCTATTACTCATTCTAGTTTTGGATTAGCATTTGCTATTTCTCTTGAAGCATTCAGTTTGGGGGTTTTGTTGTACAAACCCTTGTGAGAAACTCAGTGGTTAAATATCCACTCACCTTGTTCCATAGCTTGGTATCAGGGATGAAAGACTCCTCCACACCATTCTAGTCTCAACCCATCTCCATCTAGCACTTCAGAAGGTAGCAGGTCGTACTGTTCTTGTGTTTCCAGCAAGGGCGCACCATCATCTAGAGGGAGGTTCGATCCAGCTTATCCTGAGG
>ML864837.1:0-15040 GCA_009831015.1 Picea engelmannii
AATCATAAGATAGTAGTGAAGTTTGACTTCTCTATATTAGGGAGGTAGTTTACTTACATATTTGAGCATTTTGAGTGTACAAAGGGTTGGCAAAAGAAGAAAGGACAATTTGTCTTGAACAATGTAAATTTTCTTAAGTTAATTGAATACAAGTGCATAAGTCCAGAAATTTTCATACCAAATTTTCTAGTGGTTATGACCTGAATTATGTGTTCTCTTTCATGTATGTACTTCTTGTTTTCTTTATCTTTCATCTACATCTTCTTATATGTTTAAATTGGAAATCAAATGGTTTGAAATTCATCTAAAAATGATGCTTTAGATTCAAGCAATTTGAACATTGTCATCTCTTCTTAATTCATCAGAATTCATCTTTCATGATGCTATGAATGTTGTTATGTGTTTTTCTCCTTATTCCATCCTATAACAACAAATTGAAATATTGAAATATTATCAACTACCTAGCCTTTGATTCCTTGAGAGTTCTACCTATCAGTCACTAATTCCATTGGCTTCAAATATTGACTCCATTTCCCAATAGTTTCCTTTCCTTCTTGCCATCAAAATTTATAAAAAATCTTCACCTAATCAAAACCTAGGCATTGATCCTCAAAGAAAACCTATATTTCAAATACCAAGTGATAAGAGAGATCCCTCTCTGAATTGAAAAGGCTATTTTTCAGTTCTAAAGTGGTTTTGTGGTTACCTTTGTGATTTTCCTCTTCAACCAAGAAATTTACATTGTGATAACACATGTGACTGTATAATATGAGACAATATCGTGATGAAAAGAATGAACAATGGTGAGTCACCCTCTTGAATAATTTCTCATTCACTATCATTTCAGCGTGTAGTCGAAGGGAAATTTGTTGATGTAGCACTGAGAACCCTTGACTCTGTCAGACCAACATGGTAGTTGATATTTCATAGATTTGTTTTGTCATTCTTGCCAAGCCGAAACTGGACGACCCTTCAAACCTAAGCAATTTCCAACAACCACCAATGGTCATATCCACTCAGGCAGTCAATTGTTGAATAAATTGTCATTCATTTCAAAGGATTAGTAAGTGATAAAATATATGTCAAAGGTTAGTAAGTGATTAAATATAAATGTGACCATGGTATCACTTTAATAAATACAAAAGTGGAAACAAATTTTACGCAAAAGTGGAAATGAAAGTGGATTAAATATAAACATGACTTTAATAAATAACAAAATTTGAAAAGTTAGGTGGAAGTGGAGTTTCCCTAAAAGAGGAGTAAATATGAAAGTGGAATAAAGAAAAAGGTAAAAATTAAATTGTAAAAAAAAAAGGTAAAAGTGAAAGTGGAGTTAAACAATAAGGGTAAAAGTGAAAGAGCACATGGTATTTGCAAACCATGGTGGTATTTACCTATGGTAAGGTAAAAACTAAATTAAATCATGATAGTCAAAATCTATTGATCCAATTAAAAACGTGACTAAACGATCTAAAAGGCACAATAGTTCATTGACATTGTATTAATTAAAATAGTATGATTAATATCTTATATTGGAAAGGCACATACTTATAATGAAAATAAACATTCCTATATTGAAGAGGTACAATTGTTCAATTGTACATGACCATTGTAAGACTATATAAACTAAAATTCTTGTTGAAAGAGGGTGTCTCTGGGATTGAAATCTAAATATTAATAACAATGTTAGAAACCATGAAAGAAAATGAAGATATGCAGCTGAAAAAAAAGAAGATTACGAAGATTTGAAGATTGAAGTACTTATCATAAAAAGGGAGGTTGGGTGGTGCTAGGGCTGGTTGGAGCATGCAAAGGAGGTTGTATCCCCCTTCAATTTGAAGCTGATAAACCAAAGTGTTGAAACATATTTTAATTTATAGTTGAATAAACCAGGGAGTTGGTTCTTCCTTCCATTCGGTGCTGGTAAAATCTAGATGGGTTGCAGCCTCCTATTTGGTGATAGTAAAATAGGGAATTGGTGTTTCCTTTTAGTTGGTGCTCATAAATTAAATGTAATCTTTATTAAAAATAAGAAGAATTTTTTTTTCTTTTGGGTTTTTCATGTTAAAATTATGTGTATTGTACCTTTGTATTGATCATTTATTTTGATTTGATAAAATTAATAATGAAGTGGTTTTAAATTGTGGAAAAAGGACAATATTGATTCACCTCCCTGTTATTAGTATCAAACAATATTCCAACAATAACATAATTATGTATGTAGAATTTTGTTTCTACAACAAGTTCTAGCCACTCAAATCAACAAGCAATCCACCCAAATAGTAGCTCTTAGACAATATATTAATTATGATAGCTTGCAAGTAAATTTTAGTAGTAGAAAAGTGAATAGAAAGTAAAAGAGAGTGAGTTTGTTTCATCCCTAATGGTTGTAGCTAAAAGTTTATTACATCAACTAGATTACTTGGAAAAACAATATGCCCTTATGGAAAAAGATATATTAAAGCATGTAGAAATAAATTCCAAACTTGAACAATTCAATCTCCTTGAAATCACGTTTACCAATGCAACAATATTCAATATCCAATGCAAATATTAGTGTCTTATCTATGGGTAATAGAGTCTCTTGTTTATGAGCTAGGGTTTATTACTACTCTAAAGGTGTAATCCTTTTTATTCCCTAGAGTAAACATAGCTTAGAAAGGTAAATCTACAAAGGTGTAATCTTTTTTACTTCTTGTAGAAGCCTTTTTAAATAGCCTTAAAATGAAAATGATGCAAGAGCATCGTCAACATCAAGCGAGCCAGCGTGGGGCAAAAGACAGCTGGACACACGCCATCACAAATTTTTAAATTCCCTTAGATTGTTGCGCCATCTTCAATGAAGTCATTTAAGAAGAGACGCACTTGTATGATGTAATCGGGACCTTGAGCCATACGCTCTCGTCCTTAGTAGGTAGGAGGCATTTAAAGTAGTTAATGCAGGTAGATAGAAATTAATTATAGATTAGACTGTTTGAGAGCACAAGAGGGAAACATGATATAGACACCCTCATTGTGCATTGTAACATTATTCTGGAGAAAGAAGAGTAAGAGCATGCAAAGAGCTGTGTAAGAATACCCATGTACATACATTTGAATTAATAGAAAGCTTTGATTCAAATTCATGGTTTGTGTTGTTCTCTGTGTATTGATGTTATGCTCATGAATGTTTTCTTCCTGTTATGCATTTGCTTTGATATGCTGTGTATATGATTTCATGTTCTAAGTTGAAGTCTGAAAGGAAGAGGGAATGAGTTTCAATTGTTTCTCTATCTAAGTAAGAATTCCTGCAAGGAGTGTAGTGGAAGTGTCCGCAAGGAGTGCGTCGACAAGAATTCAGGGTTGCGTCTCTGAAGATCAGATAGTTTTACTTTTGTTCTCATTTCCCCAGAAGTGCAGTTGGGCATAGGAGCCGTGCAAGGAGTGCGCAGGCAAGGTAAAGTCTCAAGGTTGCGAACCTGAGTAAGGTGTGAGGGACTGTTGTTGTAGGAGTGCACAGAGTTGAAGGTATTCATCACTTGGAAGTGTCTGAGAGTTGCCACAAGGAGTGCGTGAAAAGATCCTCTTTGAGGCTCGAAGTTGTGAGAAGCTCAGGAGGAGTAAAGCCTTTGAAAACATTGAGGGGCATCAAAAGTTTGTAGCGCAAGCGGATAAGTCCAGGGAAGAATCCTTGGTTTCCTTCGTAGAAATCATCAAAGGAAAGAAACTAACGGTCAGGAATCTGTGGGGAGGATTAGTGAAATCCCATCAGCCGTCAGATCTGCCAGAGAAGCGAGAAGGTTACAACTATGTCTGGAGTTCAATCTCAGGAGATTGTGGACTGTCAGATCGTCACACAGACACCCGTCAGTCGTTGGATTGACTAGGAGTTGCACGGAGTTTAAGCTTCGTGAACGAGAGGAGGAAAGTTCTGACTTGAGGCGTGGTCATCGGGATTTCAACATTCGCAAAACCGGGAGTTCTGCGAGCAAGAGAGCGGGAAAATCCATGTTGGAAATCCCGTAAACGACCGGGCCGTCCATCAGTTGGGACACGTGGACGAGATCAGAAGCCCCATCGACATTTTGGTCATCGGGACTTACATAGTTAAGTGGTTGGGGTTTATATAATTGGCGAAACTCGAGGGTTGATCTGAACCGTCCATCCACTTGGGATGCGTGTTAGAAATCCGAGGGAAGTCGGGGATCGGCATTTCGCGAGTCAAGGAGACAAGGAGGATTTGCAACTTGGAATCGCGAAGCCTGATTTTTCGAAAGGAGGAGAGCTCCGTGTGCGACCCTATTGATGTCACCTCATCATAGTGAGGCCTCAGGAATTTCCACGATGAAAACCCCGAAGTGGCAAGGACCGTCCATCTTTGAGGACGCGTGGTAACAATCTCAACTTTCGGAGAAAGTCCCGAAAGAAAAGTCATATCGGGGAATCGACATTCGTGAGATCGGGAAAATTGAAGGCCAAAGCACTTCGGCCTTTGAAGTCACGAAACCCCGAAAAGTGATAAGACAGAGGTCATGTGAAGAGAGCTCGTGTGGACCATGAGCCTAGCCTAGAGGCTGATCGAAGATTATAGTATATTGGGAAAACGAAGATCGGAATATCGGGAACCAAAGAGTCATGACATCGGGAGTTTGAGAACCCTGAACCCCGATTTCTACTCTTCTATCGTAAAGAGAACAGTGACAGGGCCTAAAAGCCGCGAGGAGAAGAAAGGATCTGTGGGCCAATTATCTGAAGGGGATTCCAGTGGGAGAATCGAAGGAGCCACTCCGGCTCAAGAGTGAACTTTGAATGATCCTTAAGACTGGGAGGTCAGCGCAAAGGTCTCTGTCGAGGTAGAGGGAGCGGTTTGCGTCAGTTTGGTATCAGAGCTTAGAAAAGATTCTTTTCTTTATGTAGCAGGGAGAAGGAAGATTCACCATACCGCCAAGGAGAAGAGATAGACAATCACTCGATCCATATGAGGAAAGGGAGACGTCCAGAGGAAGTGGTAGACAAGTGCAAAATCCATAAGTAGAAAGAGATCTGCATAACATACGCGCCAGACTTGTGGACGTGGAGATAAGACAAAAACACATAGCTGATGTAAGAGATATCAGTGAGTCCAAAAGTGAAGATGATGTTGGGCATGGAGACGAATAAGTCACAGTAGAAGATGCAGCCAATGAACGCTTGCTTAAAGCTGTTGCAAGAATGGGTGCAAAGGCAAAAATGGACATTCCAGTTTATGAGGGAAATTTGGATGTAGACGGGCTTCTAGACTGGATTAGAGCTCTAGACACATATTTTGACTATGAAGATGTCGAAGAGGAAAAGAAGGTCAAGCATGCCATCATGATATTAAAAGGACATGCAACCTTGTGGTGGGATGAACTACAAGCGGATAAGCATTGCCAAGGCAAGAAGAAAATTAAGAGCTAGGACAGGATGATTGCAAAGATGAAGGCAAAATTCATTCCCAGGGATTATCAGATTACTCTGTTTAGGAGAATGCAGAACCTGAGACAGAAGCTGATGTCAGTAAAGGAATATACTGAAGAATTTTACAGGTTGAATATCAGGGTAGGTCATCGTGAAAGAAATGATGAAAAAGTGGCTAGGTATATGAATGGTCTGAGATATGAAATTCAGGATGAGATGAGTATGTTGACCATCCGAATGGTGGAAGATGCTTATCAGATGGCTCTAAAAGCGGAAGAGAAGCTGAGCCAAAAGAAGAGTCAAAGAGGTTGAGGCAGAAGTCAGCCCAGAGGCAAATCAGTTGCCCAGGATAAGTATCAGAAGCCCAAGGAGGATTGGAAGTTTGGGTCTGAGCCTAAATACAAAAGAAATGAGAGAGGTGGAACCTCACAGTGAGGGAAATATGTTGAACAAAGAGGAAAACATAATGAGCAGAGAGGAGATTATGCTGATAGTAACACTTTTCCTCGTACTAGAGGTAGGGGAAGAGGAAGAGGTGGAGTAATCACATGCTTCACATGTGGAAAGAATGGGCACAAGTCTTATGAGTGTCCAGATAAAAAAAAGGACATTGGAGAAGCTCACATCGCCGAGGCACAGAGACGAGATGTTGAAGCAGAAGACGCTGAAGGTGGAAGATTGTTGATGATGCGAAAAGTCCTTTTGACACCAGAGAAAGAGGTGGAAAGTTCAGTCCAAAGGACCAAACTTTTTAGGACTGCTTGCAAAACCAAGGACAAGGTATGCAAGGTCATTGTAGACAGTGGTAGCACGAATAATCTCGTATCTACAGAGATGGTAGAGAAGCTAGAGCTAGAAACGACTGATCATCCAAGCCCATATAAAGTTTCATGGCTACAAAAAGGACACCAGGTAACTGTCACTAAACAATGTTTGGTTGAATTCAAGATAGGAGGATATAATGATAAGATCTTATGTTATGTCATTCCTATGGATCTTTGTCATCTATTGCTGGGTAGACCATGGCAATATGACAGAAATGTGATTCATGATGGGAGAATCAACACATACACGCTAGAGAAGAATGGGAGGACACACATGTTGCTTCCAATTAAGGATAAGGAGGTAAAAACGGAAGTAAGCAACACTGTACTTCTCATGAGTGGGAAGGAACTCCTTACCGAGGTCAAGAAGAAGGAGGAACCACAATTCATTGTGGTCAGGAAACCAAAAAATGTTCTGACTAGCACAAGAGTGGATGATTTACCAGAGGAGGTTCAGGAACTGCTGGAAGAGTTCGCTGACATTGTAGTGGACGAATTACCTCGTTCGTTGCCATCGATCAGAAGTGTGAGTCATCATATTGATCTCATACTAGGAGCCAGTTTTCCAAACAAAACCGCGTACAGATTGACACCGCAGGAGAATGAAGAAGTTAAGAGGCAAGTCCAGGATTTGTTGGACAAAGGATTAGTCAGGGAAAGCTTGAGTCCATGTGTTGTTCCAACAGTACTCAGTCCGAAGAAAGACAGAGGTTGGAGAATGTGTATTGATTGAAGAGAAATTAACAAGATAACCATCAGGTACAGATTTCCATTGCCGAGGATGGATGATCTGATGGATTTCTTGAGTGGAGAAAAATATTTTTCAAAGATTGATTTGAAAAGCGGATATCACCAGATTCACATGAGAGAGGGTGATGAGTGGAAGACAACATTCAAGACTAATGAGGGTTTGGATGAATGGCTTGTTATGCCGTTTGGCTTAACAAATGCACCAAGTACCTTCATGAGGTTGATGAACGAAGTCCTGAAGGAGTTCATCGGAAAATTTGTCATTGTGTATTTGGATGACATACTGGTTTTCAGTAAAACAACAGCGGAGCATCTGAAGCATTTGGCTACAGTGATGCAGAAATTACAGCAGGAGAAGTTGTTGATAAACATGAAGAAATCCTCATTCATGAAGACAGAGCTCATTTATTTGGGGTTTGTTATTTCGGAAAATGAGTTGAGGATGGATCCAGATAAGGTGGAAGTAATCAAGAATTTGCCATCACCGAAGAACATATTTGAGGTGAGAAGTTTTCACGGATTGGCTAGTTTCTACCGAAAGTTCATTAGAAATTTCAGTGGAATTAGCGTAGCGATGATGGACACCGTGAAGAAAAGACACAAATATTTTCACTGGACTAAAGAGGACGTGAAGAGCTTCAATCTGTTGAAGAGGAAGATCACAGAACAACCAGTTTTGGTGTTGCCGGATTTCCAAAAGACATTTCAGGTGAAATGCGATGCAAGCGGATTTACAATCGAAGTAGTCTTGAGTCAAGAAGACATGCCGATAGCATATTTCAGTGAGAATCTGAATGAAGCAAATTTGAAATATTCCACTTATGATAAGGAATTTTACGCTATCATCCAGGCATTGAAGAAATGGAGGCATTACTTGATACCCAAAGAGTTTGTCTTGTACAGTGACAATCATGCACTGTAGTTTGTGACTCAACAGGAGAAGTTGAATCAGAAGCATGTCAAATGGGTTGAGTATATGCATAATTTCACTTTTGTGATAAAACATATTTCTGGTACTGCTAACAAAGTTGTTGATGCTTTGAGTAGGAAGTGTTTGCTATTGTAGGAGTTCCGAGTCAAAACGTTGGGTTTTGATGACCTCAGGGACATGTACAGAGATGATCCAGATTTTAAGGAGGCATATGAAGCGGCTGAGAATCCAGTTCTCAGAGACAGAAGCCCATGGATAGAATACATGATCCAGGAAGGATTGTTGTTCAGAGGTAATCAACTATGTATTCCAAAATGCTCCATGAGGGAGAACTTGTTGAAAGAGAAACACAGTGGAGGATTGGCAGGGCACTTTGGTCATGACAAGACGTTCGCAAAGCTAAATGAGTCATATTTTTGGCTGGGAATGTGAGAAGACATCAAGAGATTCGTGGATAGATGCAGAGTTTGCCAGCATTCGAAGGGAAGAAGACAGAATGCGGGGTTTTATCAACCATTTCCCATACCAGAGAGACCGTGGGATGCAATTAGCATGGATTTTGTATTGGGGTTGCCAAGAACACAAAGAGGTTGTGATTCAATATTTGTGGTGGTGGATAGATTTTTCAAAATGGCACACTTCATTCCATGTCAAAAGACCAGTGACGCGACTCACATCGCAAACCTATTTTTCAAAGAGGTCATTCGACTTCATGGGTTGCCGAGAAGTATAGTTTCGGATCGAGACACCAAATTCATAGGGCATTTTTGGAGGACCTTATGGAAGAAACTGGGAACTAACTTGTTGTTTAGTTCGGCTTATCATCCTCAGACGGATGGATAGACGGAGGTGGTGAACAGGATTCTGGGAGACTTGCTGAGAAGCCTGGTGAAGAAACACCACAGCCAGTGGGACAATATATTACCATAGGCAGAGTTTGCTTATAATGACTCTGTTAACAGGAGCACAGGCCAGAGTATATTTCAGATTGTTTATGGCATGCATCCGAGAGGAATTTATGAACTGAGGGATTCAGAACAGACCGCAATTAGGAGCGCTAGTGCAGAAGATTTTTCAGAGGCGATGAGGGAACTTCACAGCCAAGCGAAGGAACGATTGCGAAATTCAAGCTAGGAATATAAACGCAGGGCAGACCAGCATATAAGGCAACTTCAGTTCGAGGTTGGTGATCTTGTTCTGGCACACTTGAGGAAAGAAAGGTTCCCGAGAGGAACATATAACAAGTTGAAGATGAATAAAATCAGACCATGTAGGGTCTTGAAGAAATGTGGGGCAAATTCTTACGAGATTGAATTACCCGATGGGTTCGAAATTTCTCCGATATTCAATATCTCGGATTTGTACCCATATAGAGCTAGGGAAACAGAGATTGGAGATGAGAAGTCAGTAATCCAGTGGACAAAGCAGATGCCAGTTGCGGATAAGCCACAGATGGAACACATGCTGAATAAAAGAATTGGCAAGAGGACCAGGCGAAAGCAATACTTTGAGTATCTGGTCAAATGGAAGAACCATCCATTTGAAGATGCCAGCTGGGAGAATGAAGCAGATATTCAGAAGCATGGACAAACCGTGCAAGAGCTCATGGAAAGGAGCCCCATGAAAATTTTCAAGCGAGGGAGTATGATGCAGGAGCATCGTCAACATCAAGCGAGCCAATGTGGGGCAAAAGACAGCTAGACACACGCCAGCACAAATTTTGAAATTCCCTTAGATTGTTGTGCCATATTAAATGAAGTCATTTAAGAAGAGACACACTTGTATCATGTAATCAGGACCTTGAGCCATACGCTCTTGTCCTTAGTAGGTAGGAGGCATTTAAAGTAGTTAATGCAGGTAGATAGAAATTAATTCTAGATTAGACTGTTTGAGAGCGCAAGAGGGAAATGGGATATAGACACCCTCATTGTGCATTGTAACATTATTCTGGAGAAGGAAGAGAAAGAGCATGAAGAGAGCTGTGTAAGAATACCCATGTACAGACATTTGAATTAATAGAAATCTTTGATTCAAATTCATGGTTTGTGTTGTTCTCTGTGTATTGATGTTATGCTCATGAATGTTTTCTTCCTGTTATGCATTTTCTTTGATATGCTATGTATATGATTTCATGTTCTAAGTTGAAGTCTGAAAGGAAGAGGGAATGAGTTTCAATTGTTTCTCTATTTGAGTAAGAATTCCTACAAGGAGTGCAGTGGAAGTGTCCGCAAGGAGTGCGTCGACAAGAATTCAGGGTTGCATCTCTGAAGCTCAAATAGTTTTACTTTTGTTTTCATTTCCCCAGAAGTTCAGTTGGGCACAAGAGCCATGCAAGGAGTGTGCAGGCAAGGTAAAGTATCAGGGTTGCGAACCCGAGTAAGGTGTGAGGGACTGCTGCTACAGGAGTGCGCAGAGTTGAAGGTATTCAACACTTGGAAGTGTCTGAGAGTTGTCGCAAGGAGTGCGTGCAAAGATCCTCTTTGAGGCTCGAAGTTGTGAGAAGCTCAGGAGGAGTAAAGCCTTTGAAAAAATTGAGGGGCATCAGAAGTTTGTAGCGCAAGTGGATAAGTCCATGGAAGAGTCCTTGGTTTCCTTTGTAGAAATCATCAAAGGAAAGAAACCGACGATCAGGAATCTGTGGGGAGGATTAGCAAAATCCCGTCAGCCGTCAGATCTGCCAGAGAAGCGAGAAGGTTACAACTACGTCCGGAGTTCAAGCTTAGGATATTGTGGACTATCGGATTGTCACACAGACACCTGTCAGCTGTTGGATTGACTAGGAGTTGCACAGATTTTAAGCTTCATGAACGAGAGGAGGAAAGTTCTGACTTGAGGCGTGGCCATTGGGATTTCGGCATTCGTGAAAATGGGAGTTCTGCGAGCAAGAGATCGGGAAAATCCATGTTGGAAATCCTGTAAATGATCGGGCCGTCCATCAGTTGGGACACGTGGACGAGATTGGAAGCCCCATTGGAATTTTGGTCATCGAGACTTACATAGGTAAGTGGTTGGGGTTTATATAATTGGCGAAACCCGAGGTTTGATCTGAACCGTCCATCCACTTGGGACGCGTGTCAGAAATCCGAGGGAAGTTGGGGATTGGCATTTCGCGAGTCAGGGAGACAAGGAGGATTTGCAACTTGGAATCGCGAAGCCCAATTTTCCGAAAGGAGGAGAGCTCCGTGTGGGACCCAGTTGACGTCACCTCATCATAGTGAGGCCTAGGGAATTTCCATGGTGAAAACCCCAAAGTGGCAAGGACTGTCCATCTTTGAGGACGCATGGTAACAATCTCAACTTTCGGAGAAAGTCCCGAAAGAAAATTCATATCGGGGAATTGGCATTCGTGAGATCGGGAAAATCGAAGGCCAAAGCACTTCGGCCTTTGAAGTCACGAAACCCCGAAAAGTGATAAGACGAAGGTCATGTGAAGAGATCTTGTGTGGACCACGAGCCTAGCCCAGAGGATGATTGAAGATTATAGTATATCGGGAAAATGGAGATCAGAAGATCGAGAACCAAAGAGTCATGACATCGGGATTTTGAGAACCATGAACCCCGATTTCTATTCTTCTGTCGTAAAGAGAACAGTGACCGGGCCTAAAATCCGTGAGGAGCAGAAAGGATCTGTGGGCCAATTATCTGAAGGGGATTCCAGTGGGAGAATCAAAGGAGCCACTCCGGCTCAAGAGTGAACTTTGAACGATCCTTAATATCGGGAGGTCAGAGCAGAGGTCTCTGTCGAGGCAGAGGGAGCAGTCTGCATCAGAAAATAAAAGAGAGATCCTTGATGTAGGTTGTATTTCTTTATACTCCTCCAAGGGTTAAAAAAAAAAAACTTGACATTAAGAAGAAACACATACAATTGCAGAAATTCCTTACCTAATCCAAGAGATAGCATAAAAACCCTTACTTATCAATATATTCCAACCAATTTCCAAGAAACAAGAATCGAAGAGAAGTCACTAGCCTTCCTTCAACCAATAGACAAGTAAACCTCTATTTGCACAAGAGAAAACAGAGCGAATTTCCAAGGTAGGGAGAAAATTTCAACCAAGATTTATGTAATTCTCAAGTGAGTTGTGTCTAAAATCAAAGTGAGATGACCTCTATTTATATGAGGTCATCTAAACCAATTTTGTCCACATAAAATTTCATCCACAAATTAAAAGAGGGTCGACCCGCTTTAATTTCTTTTACAACTTACAAAAGAAAAATTACATATATTAAATAGCTTAGAAGGGTGGCGTTGTGCCCTAAAAGGGTGATGCTAGGCCCATAAAGTAAGATGATGAGAATCTATATGAAATTCATTGGGCCTCCAAAGGCTATGTATCACTCTCTCATGTGTTAGAGTTTCTTTCCATGCATATTGTTCCTCCAAGACACATCACCTCTCTCTCGAAACCATCAAGCTCGTCAAAAACCTATCCTCCACATGACATCAAGGCTTAGAAGATGACTTTGTGGGACTCCAAAGGCCAACATCAAAGTGAAAGGGGATATGATGACATCACCTAGTGTTGTCAAAGTTCTTCTAAAGGAAATACCCATCATATCAAGTGTACAATGGCTCTAGGGTCCTCTACCCATCCTAGTGGGTATGGCATCCATTCTTGGGGTTTTCAACCCCCCATGAAGGTCACAATGGCACAATCCCTCCATAGAATGGTTCTTCACCTAGAAAGGTCCTGAAAAGAAAAAAGATTATGCCCTCCAAGGGTCCACAAGTCACATGTATCATTCCAAGTAATCCACATTTAATAAAAAATACTACCCAAACATGTCCATCAAGTTCCCCCCCTTTCAAACTAGAAATATTCTCAAAGACCTTATAAAATTTTCCAAATTAAGTATGGGAGGGTTGTCATTGTTCCCTATTGGGTAGATCAATCCCCAAGTCAAGGATTTTTTCCAAAGAAGACCCTCTCTAAGTCATGTAAAATATGATGAGGTGGATGTGGGTGTGACTTTTGGGCATGGGGTTTCTTGACATACAAGGGCTCATATTGTCTCATTTATGGGTTCCTTTGTAGAGGGTGTGTTGTATCCTTGTTTGCAATGCAACATTTTTCCAAACCATTTATTTTCATTAATTTATTATGGTCTGAAACATTTAGTGTTATGTGCAATGGAAATTAAAGAGCACCATAATGCCAATTGGAGTTAGGAACACATTGAGTGCCATATGCAAGGAAAGTAGAGACACCACAAATGCATTCCCCCAAAAAGCGGGACATTTATTAATTATGTGTTTTTTTTTTCTTAAAGGTCCTTCAATTTTTTATGGGTAAATATGTCATTGCTCTCAGGACCTTATGACGAGAATCTATAGGATAATTTATGGATTTTATCTTTCTCCAGCTACAACACCTCTAGGCCTTTATCTACTGCTTCCCATGAAATGAGTTACAATCCCTTCTTAGGGTCAATAAGCCAAAAAACCCAAAATATGAGGAAATGAAAGGGAAGAGGTGTGGAAAGTGATAAGTATGCACGTGAATGGTATTGTGACCCTTCAAGGAGAGCCCCTAGTCACAACCCTTTTCCTGAGGGTGACCCAGTTACTAGGAAAGCATATCAACCACCAAGTTCAAATGAGGCAAAAGGTATAATTTAGAAGTAAAATTTTTTATAATCAAGAAAGTACTCTTTGCAGCATGCTCAAATTATTCAATTATTAAATTGACACTTACCACAAGTCTAGACTTGTTACCTCATGAAGAAACACTTGTTGTCCTCTCTGGGCCAAGCTAGTGTGGTGGAAATTGTTGCTATCAATCAATGGTGATGTGTGGTCTAAGGAGAGGATACTCATGCTCATCTGTCTCTTGGTACTCCATTTATTCAACTTGTGTGCCTAGATACATCATCTCCTTAGTTACCCCTATCTTGGGGGGGGGTAACAAGCCTATGGCTAGGCGGAAAATCCTTTGGATGTAGCTAGTTGGTTCTACTAATTAAACATACGTTTATGTTATGCTTATTATGTTAATTTTGTTGTGTATATGTTTTTATTTAAAGGTTGTGTTTGATGTGTGCTCAATAGATGCATTCATGTTTTTATATATGTTGTTATTTGCATGACTATTTCAGCATGTTGCTTGTTGTAAATATTATTTACGTGTATGTGACCAAAATGTTTGAATTTGTTGTTTATGGGTATGTTACAAAAATGTTGCATTAAGATGGATTATAAAATAAGTGGCATGCCCATTATTGGGACTGGATCATAGGGAATTGGTTCTAGTGGAACTTAATATTGTTGAGTCACTTATGTTATGATATTGGAGGGTTGGATAGAACTGTGTATGTGCCAACTAGGTCTATTTTGATTGAGGGGTTGGGATTTTACTTGCAATATGAGTAGGTACTAAATATCAATATTCATAGATCATTGTATTGTTTTTCCTTTGGTCCGAAATTGCAGGATGCCACTATTGTTGTGATTACAATTATCAATTGAAGGTGTAGTAAGATCCTGGTAGAGAGAGGTTCCATTTTTTTCATGGTTACAATCACCTGTTGAAGGTGGTAGTAAGATCCTTGATCTTATGGGTGTGATATTGCTATCGTGGTTGTGTTCACTAGATGAGTGTGGTAATAAGACCCCTACACAACATAAACCCGTGGTTTTTGAAAATGTTTCAAGTATAGGATCTTCTCCACCACACCTAGGATAGATTGTTGTAAGCCTATTTTATTTATTCTTAAGTACTTTGGGTTGGATTCTTGAGAGTACTATGAGTTTGTGGTTTCCTTACCTAATTGAAATTTGAGATTTATCCCTACTCGAGGGGAAACAAATATGAAGTTAGTTGTATTGGTTGAGTGGAAAATCTACCCTTGGTATGATTCCTCCCCACACCCCCCTCCCATTGGTTAATTAAAAACTGGTTCATGGGATCTTGTTTCAGACTACCTTATGGGAGATGGAGCACAACTAGTTCATCCTTAGAATTTTAGGAGCTAAAAGTTATAGGTATTTTTAATTTAAGTGTTTGATTGTTCATTGATATGTATTTGAATTCAAGGAATGCCATTGTCTTGTGTACTTGCTATATTATATGCATGTGCTTTGATAATTTTAGATCTTTCATAGTTTGATATATATATA
>WSFP011425955.1:0-22185 GCA_009831015.1 Picea engelmannii
GAGGAATTTTCAAAGATTGCACATCCAATCACATATTTACAAAAGAAGGGTGTGAGATTTGAGTGGACCCCTGATTGTGAAAGAAGTTTTCTACAATTGAAATATTTATTGACAAGTACACCAATTTTACGAATTTTTTATCCTACTGAATATTTTATTGTGTGCACTAATGCATGCAAAGAAGGGCTTGTTGGAGTCCTTAGTCAGAATGGGCATGTGGTATGCTATGAATCAAGGAATTTAAAAGAGCATGAAAGGCACTATGCTACTCATGATTTGGAATTGGTATCCATATTTCATGCCTTGGATATGTGGAGGCACTGCCTCATGGGAAAAAGATTTGAGTTGAAGACAAACCAAAGAGGTTTAAATTATTTGTTTGGATGACCAAATTTAAATATCAAGCAAACCAGATAGTTATAATTCCTAAGTGAGTATGAATTTGATATAAAGAATATCAAGGGTAAAGAGAACAAGGTGATTAATGCACTCAGCAGGAAATTGAATGAGATGTATGTTACAACCATTAGCATGTATAAACCATATTTGAAAAAAAAAAAATTAGAGGTTGCAAAATCAAATAAACACTATGTGGAAATAAAAACAAAATTACAGCAAGGTAAATTACAGCAGAAAATTTAAGATTATGAGTTGAGAGAGGATGAAATTATTATGTACAAGGGAAAAGTTTATGTGCCTAATCTTCAGGAATTGAAAAATATGGTGTTAAAAGAAATGCATAATGTTTTTTATGTTGGGCACCCAAGTTATCATAAGACAATTGTAGATGTCAAAAAGAAATATTATTAGCCAAGTACGAAGAAAAAAGTGGTTCATTATCTAACGAGATGTTTGGAATATCAAAATGTCAAGGCTAAGCACACACACCGCTACAATCATTTCCCATTCCTGAGTGGAAATTTGAAGTTGTAACAATGGATTTCATCACTAAGATTTCTAGAACTACCAAGCAACATGATTCCATCATGGTAGTGGTGGATAAGCTTACTAAAGTTGCTCATTGTATTTGAATGAAGCGAACTCATAAGGAACATAACATTGTTGATATTTATATGAGAGAAATTGCTAAGCTACATGGTGTGGCTAAGACATTTGAGTCTGATAGAGATCCCAAGTTTACATCAAAATTTTGGAAGGAATTATTCAAAGGATTTGGAACAAATCTGAACTTCAGCACAACATATAATCCAGAGTCGGATGGGAAAACATAGAGGGTAAATCAAGTGATTGAAGATATGATAAGGATGTATGTGATGGATAAGCCATCAAAATGGGAAAACTACCTACGCTTTGTAGAATTTCTTTATAATAATGGGTATCATACATCTTTGATATCCAACAGACAAAACAGTGGTTGGGAAATGGAAGAACAGATGGTCAAAATAAAACAGAACTTAAAGGTTTCCCAAGATATGAAGAAAATTTATATTGATAAAGGCATAACTCATAGAGTTTAATGTGGGTGGCCATGTGTTCTTGAAATTAAAGGCCAAGAAAATTTCCCTGAAGTTGGGAAATTTTTCAAAGCTTCCAGCTCATTATTGTGGGCTATTTGAAATCTTGGAGAGGATTGGTCATGTTTCATACATCGACCTCGCACAGTGAGAAGTGAATGGGGCCAATGTTGAAATTTCTTCAAATTGTGCATGCATGCATCGAAATTTGACATGTTTATACTAGACGCATACCTTGATGGTATGGGAGCGTTTCAAGACTCAAGGATGTATGTATCGATGTATATTCATAATGTATTCCATGTATCTTTGCTTAAAAAGTATGTCACTGATGTTAATCATGTCATTGATTGGAATGTGATTTAGATGGGATCCAAAAAGCGACTTTCAAGTGCAACCGGTTTTCATATTGGACTAAAAGATCAAGCAGCTCTGGAATCGATCCATGTGAATATTAAAGGTACAATGGACCTGGTACAGTCCTTAGGATGCAACTTGAGAGCATGAGGAGGCTATGTGAGTAGAGTACCCGCATCTTTTTGAAGACTTTTGATATTTTGATTGTACATGTTTAGATAATTTACTGAGGACAATGCATAAATAAGGGGGAGGGGAATGCAATACCCCTAGGCCAAACCCCAATTGTAATGTAAATGCAAATCTATGTATAAGCGGGTGACCCAGGAAATTTTATGCCAGAGCACCTTTGTATATATGTATTTTAAGGCCAGAGTGCCTTGTGGTTATTAGGCTAGAGAGAAAGAAGCTAAAAGGCCAGTGAGATTATCTTTGTATCATGAAATCACACTCAAATATTAATGAAAACACATCATTGTTGCAGACCAACCAGACAGAAAGAGTATGGCGAGATAAACTCCACTAGAAAGAGAAAGGGGTAATAAGAGTCTAAGAAAGGGGCTAAGCTAATGGGGCTTAAGACCAAAGGAATATTTTATTAATATTCATAAAGTCTAAAGTCTAAAGTATTGGATATTCATTTTTATCCTAAGTCCCTGAGAGGGAACATATCACCATGTGGTGGGTCCATGTGGGTGCCCATGTAGTTCCCAACATGACAAGTGTCAAGTTGAAAACATGCACATATATTGGGAAGATTAGTTTACTTTACCATCACTTTACTCCATCATTCATTCATTCACTTACTCTCCTATCATTTGTACCTCGTTTTCATCACCGTACATGTACCCATAAATATTTAGAGCTGGCTTCAATCAATAATCGGGAAAAAATAAGTTGAAGAGGAAGGTTTTTCAGACCCATGAAATATTGAAGAAGTGAGTTGTTAGGCTCGTGAGAATTATCTCCAGGTGAGATAACTACTGGAAATTGATTCCCAAGGTTCCAACATGCAACTACATGGCTCTACGAATTCCTCGATGACTTGTTGTTGAAGCCCCGGAAGGAAAGTGGGGTAGTGGAAGGACTGTTTAACAGAGAAGGGAAGAACTTCCTGGGGTGGGATAGGAATGTGGGGAAGGAGAGACTGTAGGTTGTCTACTAGAGTTGGCACCTGAGTGTGATCATTTATGTTGTTTGAGAGACCTTAGCTTGGTTTATGATTCCTTTTCCTAGGTGGATTTTTATCCCCAGCTTGGGGGTGATCTGTTGTTGAGTTTATGAGCAACAGAGTCTATCGTTGGGAGAAAAGTATAAGGTTTGCATGTAGTTGGTGGCTTATTTATACAAGATAAGTGTCCATTATGTGTTTGTTTTACTCTATGTGTATTTATATCTTTTATGTTATGGGTATTTGTTATTTTAATTATACTTAAGTATATATACGGTTAGAATTGCATATAATTGTATAATTCTATGCATATGCAGAGTTTTCTATAAATTTAATGGTATCAAAGTTGGAAATTTAGTGACATAGCCCATCTTGAGGTTGGGGACGCAACAATGTGGCATCCCACTGATATACCTCTGAACCTTAACTTGTTCATCCTTGATGAAAGAATCATATTTCAGCAGCACTAAGAATCTCCTTTCATACTCATCTATGGTCATATTCTCAAGCTTGAGTTCAAAAAACTCCTTCATTTTATTATCATAGTAAAATTTGGTTAAGTATTCCTTTTGAAAATACCTTTTGAAATCCCTCCAGGTAACCATGTTCTCAATCAATGTGTTACACTTGCACAAACTGGTCCCACCACATTGATGTTTTCCCCTTGAGCTGGTAGATGGAAATTCTCCATTCTGTCTATAAAGAGTAATTATGTAACTAAAAGTACTTCCTCATGACCAACAACCAGATTTCTACATCCTCATCCTTCTTATGCTCACCATGAAAGGTAGGAGGCTTGATCTTATTCATTTCTCCCTGTAGCTCATCCACCCCAGATATATTCTTATGGTTTCTTACAGGAGATGGAATTGAACTATTGTGTGTTCTCCTAGCCACATTCCTTGGAGAGTGATGGTGATGTCTGTCAACACTTCTTGTTTTTCTTCTCTCATCATGAGACATGTGACTCCTTGATTTGCTTGACTCGATCTCCTTATCTATTTTATTCTCTATTCTATCTAAGGTTTGCATAAAATTGATGTCCAAACCTTCTTGTTTTTCCTTGGATTTCATAAGCCTCTCATTATCGGCTTTATAGATTTGGAGATCTTTTTGCACACTCTTTATGGTCTCTACTCAATCCATTCTCTCATCCTTTCCCTCTCTATGCCCATTGGATTTTGTCCCCTCATTACCCATGTTGACATACAACCCTATGACCTCATTTTCATGTCTATAGGTTCTTTGTTCATCTTCCATGCTTCTAATCTGTCATAATCATGTTCTAATTTATTTTTTGTTAACTTTGCAAAATGTGTAGGCTATAGGATATGTTAGACTAATTAATTGAACAAATTCATAAAAACTATGCATAATTTTTTTCCATAAGTGCATGATAATCCTGTCCTCTTATTCCTTGTGAATTTAACATCCCAATTCAAATTTCTGGGTGAATATTTGGACTCCTCTATCCAAGACCTTTCCAATGACTACTTCCTTTCTCAATTCTAACTCGTGAGCAAAACATTATGGCCATATGATTATTACCCTTTTTCTTATTCTACTCACCCATCAACTAGGTACAAATTTAGCAAAAACATTCTCCAAAATGATTTATATAATTATACACTAGCTCAACGGAAAAGCAACAATGTGGTGGTACAAGTTTGTGCAAGTGCAACACATTGATGAGAAGAGGGGTTACTTTTTTAAAAAAAAATAGTTAATTATATATATATACCAATTATACCATATAAGTTTAAAAACATATATATACTAATTATATATATACACGAGAGGACACCAGAAGGAGAGATAAATGCCTCTATGATCAACATTGAGGAAGACCAACCTCTCAAAAATCTTGAGAAGACAAGAAGAAAAACAAGATAGAGCAGAGGAAGAAGGGGACCAACCCACCATTCTTCATAAATACTTCTTAAGAACAGCCAATCCCAAGGAGCCAAGAATGACAGAAACAATGGGGCAAAGACCAAGGAAACAACCAATGAAGTGTTGGGGTTGTGAGGGAGACGATATGTACAGAGATTTCCCTCACAAAGGTAAAAAATTTAGGATTGTTCACAATATACAGCACATTGATAAAGTTGAAGACATGGGTAGAAATGCGCTAAGGAAAAATGCAGACTGGTAAGGCAGGATACCTGGAGGTTAGAGTTATTTTTTATATATGTATTTTGAGGCCAAAGTGCCTATGTGGTTATTAGATTGGTGAGTGAGAAGTTGAAAGGCAAGCAAGCCTATTTTTGTAAATGTAATCACTCTCGGTTTTTAAAGAAAACACATCATTGTTGCAGACCAACCATGTAAAAAAGTATGGGGGTTTAAACTCCACTATAATGGGAAAAGGGGGGATAAGAGTCTAGAAAAGGGGCTAAGATAAGAGGGCTTAATCCAAAAAGGAATATTTTATCAATATTCCTAAAGTTAAAGTCTAAAGTAGGGGATAATGCATTTTATCCTAAGTCCCGATGAAGAAACGTATCACCATGTGAGTGAACCCATGTGTGGCCCATGTAGTTTCCAACATGACAAGTGTCAAGTTGGGAACATGCACATAAGTTTTGGGGACTTTATCGCATTCATCCACCATTCGATCATTATTCTAACCTCACCTCATTGTTTTCATCGAGACTTTCATGCTTCCATTACCGTACATGTACCTATACCAGTAGCAGGGAGAGCATTGAAACTAGATTGAAGAGGCAGGTTGTCATGCTCATAGGTCATTGAAGAAGAAGGTTTTCAATCCTGTGAACATTCTCTCAAGGCGAAGAATTGTCGAAGAATTGTTCCCAAGGTGCCAAGCTACAACTACAGGGCTCTAAGACTTCTTGTCCAACTTGTTGTTGAAGCCCATGAATGAAAGTGGGGAAACTGGAGGACTATTAAGCAGAAAAGGCACACACTTCCTGTGGTGGGGAATGAAATATTGTAGGTTGTAAGTTTGAGTTGGCACTTCAGTCTAAGTTTGTGTTGTCTAAGAGACCTTAGCCTGGTCAGGAGTTCCTTACCCGAGTGGAGTTTATCCCTAGCTCGAGGGTGACCCTCTGTTTAAAGTTTATAAGCAGTGCACTCTAAGGCTGGGAGGAGCGTGGATGGTCTGCATGAAGTTGGTGTTCTTTTATAAAATATAAGTGTCATTTATGATCTTGTTTAATTAACTGTATGTCAATTAGCAGTTTTTTGTTTTGGGTTTTCCCTGTATAAGTTGCATGTGTACATCGTTATTATTTTGCATGAGTTTATGCATTTTTAGAGTATTATTCTACATTAATCTAACCATTTGCATAAGTATATCAGTTACTTAAATGGTATTAGAGTTCGGAAAATTTTGTGTGGCATTTCCCAAGGGATGCTACAAAAAACCAACCCATTGCTATTTTAGTTGATTCGAGATCTAGTCATAGTTATATAGATCCTAAGATGGTGGAAAGATTTAAAATGTCAAGAAGTAAGCTTGGGAAACCTTGGATGGTGAAGCTAACTATACGAGCTAAACGAAAAATTAATGAAATGGTTAAGGCGTGTCCAATGGACATGAATGGGCTGAGCACAAGGAAAGATTTGAATATCATGCATTTGGGCTCCTATGATTGCCTCATTGGTATGGATTGTTTGAAAAAAAATCATGTTGTCCTAGACTGTTATAAGAAAGAATTTACTTTCTTGGATGAGGAAGGGAACTTGAGGAACGTTTAGAGTATTCCCAAGGCAGCAACTATCAAGGAAGTAACAATTCAAGGTATTCCAAGGACAATAACTACCAAGGAAGTTCCAGCCTTGCAGCTGAAGAAAAGCTTCATGAAAGGATCCCAATTATTTACAGCACATATGGAAGAGACACCCAAGGATAAAGTGTCAAATATCGAAGACTATGCAGTCCCAAAAGAGTTTGAATATGTAATTAAAGAAATATCGAGGTTGCCACCCAAGAGAGATATTGATTTCTCTATCAATTTAATACTCGAAGTTGCACTGGTGTATAATAAAACTGTCAAAAACCATTTTAACTTGGCACATTAGACCAATACGGCCTCAATGTACAAATGGAAAATCCAACTAACTACATACATAAAAGAAATTGGATAATCCAGCTAGAGTACCACATAATACCTCTACAATGCTTACAATCTTTCCAAGTGTTTATTGAATGAATGCAGTAGTTGAAAATGGAGAGTTGGCCAATGACAACTAGTGTGCCTGGGATGAGCCCTGCTCAAACGACGTCGCATCCTAGTTCTTGATGAAGCTACAACCTCTATGGACATTGCAACCGACGGTGTTGTACAACGTATAATACGCTTGGAGTTTGGATATTGCACTGCTATTTTTGTGGCTCACAGAATCCATTCTGTAATTGACAATGATCTGGTTCCGATACTCAACGAAGGTAGTCTTATAAACTTGTTTACTGGGTTTATATTCCATTTTTTTAATACTCGATTGAGATCCAGGACAACCCTAAGGGCACTGATCAAGATCTATTGCAACTAATAGTTATTCGTTACTTCAATAGGAAGGTGATAAAAGAAATTTAATAATCTAGCCAGAGTACCACATAATACCTCTACAATGCTTACAATCATTCCAAGTGTTTATTGAATGAATGCAGTGGTTGAAAACGGAGCAAACTAGTGTGTTGTCCAACGACACCTAGTGTGTCTAGGACAAGCCCTGCTCAAACGAAGTCGTGTCCTAGTGCTTGACAAAGCTACAGCCTCTGTGGACACTGCAATCGATGGTGTTGTACAAATTATGATACGTTCAAAGTTTTCAAATTGCATTGTTATCATCGTGGCTCACAGAATCCATTATGTAATTGACAACGATCTAGTTCTAGTACTCGGTGAAGGTGGTCTTATACACTTGTTTCTTGATTTTATATGCCAATTTTTCTAATACCTGATTGAGATCCAGGCCTGGCCTCATGGCACCAATCAAGATCTATTGCAGTTAATAGTTATTTGTTACTTCAACATGAAGGATTCTGGAATATGACACACCATTGAAGTTGTTGGAGAACAAAAGCTATGCCTTCTCAAAGCTCATTTAGGAATATCTAGGAGATCAATCATTGCCTCTATATTAACGCCCTTAAACTGCAATTAAATGTCGATTCTCTCTCCACATATATATATATATATATATATATATATAGCTTTTCAAAGCAATCCAGAGGATGGAATTGATGAATTGAGATAATCCAGGGAAAAGATTCAATAATAAACCCATGTCCACAATCGCAATGACAAAATGTTGCAACACTTATCTTGGTTTAGCTGGGAGGTTATCCATTCTCTAACAGGTAGAGGGTGCTAAGTAAAAGCATCCAAGTGGAGCAATGCATGCACACTACCCACAGATGGCTCCATCATCCAAGTGGAGCATTGCCCTCATGCATGCAGAGGCGGCTTTGACTGTAATGAGAAGTTGGGAACTGGGAGCTTCAAAGCCTATCATGAATGTCAGAGAACACTAGCACAAAGCTAGTGTCCTTCCACTGCAGTGCAACAATCTCAACTGAAACGCAAGAGAGTCAAAACCCTTAAAAACTTATCATATAATTAATATAAATTTATTTTGAAAATTAATTTATAATTGTGACAATTCAGTACAAGAAATTAGAAAATTTGAAAAATATAATGTTTTTTAAGTGGAATAATAAGTATATTAGAGAAAACTTAGGTTAAAATTTGCAAAATAATGGATTTGCTACACTTACAGGTTGTTATTGTCCCTACCAAAGCAGGTACTAAAAATAGGAATGCCAATGGCCATAAGAATATTTAAAACAAAATTCACTTCATGCGTTAGTTACTTTGGTTTAAATCTGTTGACTTGAGTGAGCAGAAATCATCCTGACTGAACCTCATGCCATCAGATCCTAGATAGCCTCTGTAGCGAGTGAACCATTAATCCTTAGCCTGTCTGAGAAAATGTGGACAGGGTGATGAGCTTGTATGTGGGCACTCAACAAAGTGTTGCTTCCCGACCAACAATAAGAAAGTCGCTCCACTCAGAGGTGAGTCTACCAACAACTAGAAATATGAAATTGACTAGGAATGTACAAATTCCACAAGCTAAAGGTGATTTGACTCTTAGAAAGAGACCGTACAACCCTTTGGAATAGAAACAGACCCCAACAAATGGAATGGCAGCCTAGGAAAGGAATGAATTTTCTCCAGCATGGAAGTTACGACCTGTGGGGGGTGTATGCGACCAGGGAAGGGGTAAACGCCCACCAAACAAACATAACACAGCCCAGTGGAGGAGTACAACCTCTGGCGATGAAAAAGGGTCAAGTAACAGGCTAAACGCGGCCAGGTACATGAGAAATTCGACCAGCGAGTTAATGAAACGCCAAGGTAAGTCAAATTCGTCTCAGCTTTGAGAAATTCGACTAAGGCAATTAAAGAATCGACCCAACACATAAAAAAAAATACCATACTATTAATTTAAACGCTCATCCATTTGAGTGACGGTCCATGGAGGAAAGAATTCACCTCAGCGAATCAAATTGACTGTATAGAATTATAATACAACAAGTGAAAAATCCGCCCAGCAATCAAATAAAACGCCCAACACATAATTGAGACGCCCAGATAGAAAGAACTTCCTCCAGCTGAAAAAAATACACTAACCGCTATGAAAACTGATTTAACAATTTCCTAAATATTAGCAACAGAAGAATTTTAACAGCCAAGGTATCAAACTTGGAGGGAATTGGACAGTGGACATTCCAGAGCTATTGGGGTTCTTCATTTTCTCATTAAGAATGATCGCTCACACAATAACATAAAGAACATTACCAGGAACTAATTCAATTTAACATGAAGAAAAATAGTATCAAATACAACAATTAATCACAATGAACACAACAATTTTATCCCAAAAACCAGTTTCAAATAGGGTTTAGTTTCTTCATTCTAACAATTTCTAGTTACATTGTTATCTTGTCTCTATCTCTCTTCCACTCTTGGCCAAAAATCTTAATGAGAATGAATGTTATGGAGGAATCTATTTTTTTCTTCTCACATTTGTCTTATTCAATTTTTACATCCGCTTTGTTTTGTCTTACAATATTGCTAACCTTGTTGAATACTTACAAGAACTCAGTGTTAGGCAACGGAAGCAAAACATATCATATAACAGAGCATAAAATAAGCAAGATCAAAGACGCATTAAACCAAGCACATCAATCATACACTTGAGAAAGAGATTTATGTGGAAACCGAATGAAGGAAAAAACCACACACAAAGATTATCGATATACTTATTATTCAAGGGAGAATTACAATAGCCTTCATAGACATACAATCATCCTCTCCCCATGTTAGCATCGTAATTGTTCATTTAGAGTCAGTCCTAGATGATTCGTAGTTCATGTGTCGAACCGTGTGAGGTCAGGTACTGAACAACGAATGGGCGGAAGTCAACAAATGGCGGGTCTGGCCCTTGGAGTCGGGAAAGGGCGTAATAATTAGCTTTGTGCGACTTGTAAAAGTCATTTTCCCAAAAGGGAGAGTCCTGTCAGAAAGAGGGAATTTATGTGCCAGAGGTCGAGGCAAGTTGTTAGAATAAAGTTCACGTCGACAGATATAATGACCATCATCACCTAATTATGAAATCAGAAAGGTTTAGAAATCACAACGCTCATATCACATATACTCTGCAGCTCTTATCATCTGTACTTTGCACACTTCAAAGTGTAACTTTGAAGTTTGTTGCGCAAATCTTCAGCCTACTTCTAAACTTCTCGTCACCATGGATTTATCATTCTTCGCCATGATTCCATCCCTCGCATTTTCAATTATGAATACCAGTCACCCTGCGTGTTTCTCCTTTGCCATCCGAGTTTGTGACTTGTATGTGGTTTTTTCTGCAAGTCCTAGATCCTTTCGTTGCGAGAAAGCCGATTGCCATCGATTATATTGTGAGTCTGTTCATTCGAATTTGTCACATCTCCTTCGTTTTCAGTCATGGTTCGAAGCATGTTGGAGTTCGCCGCGAGCTAGTGTTGATGATTGTAGCTACATGTTAGAGAGGCATATAGGAATAAATTAGTACAGGACCCCAAGTGCGAACGCCCTTTGGTTGTCCCCGAGAGAGAGTGGAAAGAAATTATCTCGATGCAAGAGAATTAGCAATGAAAGCACAAGGGAAGAAACCACCTAGCCCTCGAAGGTAAGAGGTGTTTTCAATTTACTATGATGGTCTTTTGTTTACTTTACGAGGAAAACAATGAATATCTAACATATTTCAAAATATTGCGTAGACTCCAAGACACTTCCAAGGCAACAAAGGAAAGACAAGAAAAACATGGCCAACGTAAACTGGGCCAAGGTGGTTACGGGAGATTGAAGGCACGGGTTGTAAGTGCCTTAACATTTTACTTTTTTTTTATCATTGTCACAAAATATGTAATTCATTGCAGCTAGTGACCAATGATTTTGATATTGCTCAATGCAGGGGGATTTGTTCAATGAGCAAGCCACAAAACAAGATCTAAAGGTCGGGTTCACGCAGGTTTTTGATGGAGTGGTGGCACGACGAAGAATCTTGGGGCAATCGCCATGTGTCTCTCTGGAGGACATGGTAAATAAAATGAAATTAAAAACTTGTCGATTAGTTTTCACTCATTGATTACTTGTAATGTAAAATATATTTTTTATTCATTTAAAATGTTAAATAATGTGTGTCTTTTCCATATTCGCAGGAGAGTGACAATGCTAACAATGCCCCTGATGTACCCAATGAACCACATCTTGACCCCCATATTGATTCAAGCAATGTTGCCGAAGGAACGTTACATAGTGGTATGCGCGCATTTTTAATGTTTTTCCATTTTTCAACGAGTATTAATATTTAGGGTATATTATGTACTAAATACTTATATTGTTTCATATGGCAAAGCATGTAGATGTTGATCGAGAGCGGAGATCAACAAGCACAGAAACAACAATGTTGCCACCAGCTATTGTTTCTACTGCACCCGCTAATCCAGGTATAAAACATTGTAATTAAATCTGTATTAATTAAATTTCCCTAGGAACAGTGAATAACAATATCACTTGAATTTTTTTTGTTGTTGCAGCAGTGGATTCCCATGCGCATCTTGAACCTCCACACCGAAATACTAGAAGTTCATCATGGCATGAGGTGTTGAGTACTGATTATGCAACACTTCAAGAACGCCCAATAACTGTGGGGGATCAGTTAAATGTTGATGATGACGACTTAATTTGTTCTTTCATGGATAAAAGGAAAAAGAAGAAGAAGAAAAAAAACAAATGATTAAACATTTTATTATTAATATAAATCCAATATATTTTTGGTCCAATGTAATGTATTTTGTTTTCCTCAATGTCATGAATGTTATTTACTTTCATGTTTTTTGTTTTAGCACATGGCGATGAATTTTTTTTGCTTACATTTAATGTTACTGTCATTTCTAATTATAGTTGTAAAATCTAGATAGATTGGGTATGGGGAACTGAGAGTGATGTGAGAGGGGGGAGGGGCCAAAAGAGCTTCCACCTTCACGTGGTTGGTCTTGTTCAGTAGAGAATAATTTATTCTCGAAACGAAGAGAAGCTCGTTCAGGTATTCGTCTTTAGTCATTAATTTGTAGAGGTTGTTACATCTATAATTAATATTCTGAAATATAATTAATTCATGTGATGAACCGCAGAATGGAGAGGAGCAACAATGGAGGCACCCCATCACTCAAAGGTATGGATCTTGTTAAGGATTGCTTTAAGCTGACATAATTACATATATGTTAGTCAAACTTAATATTAAATAATAATAATATAGGAAATGTGTTAAGAAAGTTAAATATTTTATGTTTTTTATATTTTTTTGGAGATTATTTTTGTTGAAATAATCTTTGTGATACAGTAGCGCATATATAACCACTTCTTATCGGTATCCTTGAACATCTATATCAACATTGTATGTCGTGTGGCCCTAAAGTTGGCAATGTCTCCATATCGCACGACAACCTCTAATGCTATTCTCCACATCTTGGAGATGGTTTCTTGTAGGTCACATAGGTATCCTTCAAATATGGACCCATTCATCCTTTTGTGACTAGAATTCGACGTATCCCTCAACAATAAGTATCTCGCTCCCTGGTTCGTTTTGGGTCTAGTACAAAAAGTTACATACCTTGGTTCCCTCCACCCCATGAAGGCGATTAACGTGATCAGCCATGAATAGTGAAACTTTGTGCCTAGATACTACGCATCCTTCCAGTCATCCAGAACAAGTTCAAGAGGTAAGGTGCCCAGCTCACTGTGGCGCCCTCGACGCATTGAGCGACAACTGCAACAACTCCAGCTAGAACTTCCTCCCTGCGGCATTTTCTTAGCAGCTTGTAGGCTAATATTTCCGCGCCCAATTGTGTTGCGGCATCATTGATCCTCTTGATAATGATCCCTCATCCCCCTGTCAGTGCCATACTTCTTCTTCATCTCTTCTGCTGGCGCTTTCTCCCTGGCTTTGTCATCCAGAAACTACGCGGGATCCATGCCCCAAAATGGCAATCTTGTTATGCTCGCGTTAAGCTCTACGTCTATCAAGACAAGCTTGTCCAACCAGATCTCCCCTCCATGTGTGACTGCTAACAATTGTTTAACGCACACGGTTGCGTACTGACCTCTGCCAAAATGTGGTAGGTCCACCAAACCTAAAATGTCCGTCTTCTTTAACCATGTTGCCCGTTGGAGTGGTTGATCAACCGGTTCTACAAACTGATTCATGCCCACATTCTTCATGTATACCCTCTTTGCGAGTTCTAAAAACTTGTCTGTGTCTGATATATCGTGGTCCGAGTATTTCAACTTTCTTATATGACCCAGCAGGTCTGATCCTACCTGTACCCCATCTGGTATATGCGGTAGAGTGATTTCTGCTACAGGTTTCTTGCGAGGTGACATGGGTATCTGTACCTGGTCTTTCTTCGGTGGTGGTGGCTAGCTCGAAGTTCTAGTGGATTCCGGTTGTTCCTCAGTATACCATTCCGACCAACCTATGACATCTTCGACCATTCCTTCTTGTGGGTGGTCTGATATGGTCGTTTGAGACTCGTCTAGCTCTCCACTATTGATTCCAGATTCGACATCGTTCCATTGACTTTCGGAGCTACTTCGGTGTTCTCTAGTTGCACCTCCTTTAGGGTTTTTGCGTATTGGTTCTGTGACTCTCGTACTTTTGCTGGTCTATCTATATTTGTGCCCTCGAGTGCTGGTTGTGGGATTTCTTCCAGTATAAGTGTTGGGTTCACTGGTATCGTGTCTGCAGATGGGATTTCGTCGACATTGACAATCTCTGGCGGCTGTTGTTCACCTTCTTCCACCTGTACTCGTGACCTGGTCTGAACTCTAGTTTTTTTGGCAGTCTGGCTCGCTTCTGCTTGCTTTCATGGTGCCATGATGGTGAATGTCGAGTGTTTGTTGAATTTGAACGGTCTTTGTAATCTCTGTGACCTCGCTCTATGATTTTTAGCTTCTATCGCTCTATGTCTGCTCTCTTATCGCAAATCGATTGTTTGCTCCCGTGTTCGTGTGTTGTATAGGATTCCCATGAAGATTGTTGAGGATGCTTCCTTAATTATGGGTTTAATGCACCTTAATTACAGATTCAATGCACCTCCGATGGTTTCGTACTTGCCATTACTTCTGCTTTGCCGACTCTAGTTAGCACGATTAATGTGGCGACCCATCAGTCCTTTCCAGCCTTCAATTCCGCCTAACGTTTTCTTGTCGTACTACTTTTTTCGACTTTCCTTTTCCCTCTTGTTTTCATCGTGGCTTGGTCGTCGTCCTTCTCCTCGCCAAGTTTGTGTTCCTAAGTGTGGGTGCCATTTCTTCCTCCGATGCACTGCGCCTCTATTTGTACTATTTACAATTCTTATTTTTCTTATTTTTCTTTTTTTTTACTGCGTCGTGGGTGGTCGACTATCCTTGTACAACTTCAGTCGGCTCCTGTTGATCATTCCTCAAAGTTTTGCGCCTGATAAGTCTTTCAACTGTACAGTTCCTCCATCTGTGACATATTTTACTTCGTATGGTCCTAGCCAATGCATTCTGAGTTTTCCTGAGTGTTGAATCGATTTGTTGTCATACATCAGTACGAGATCTCCTTCCTTGAAAGTTTTCTTCTTTATGTTTGTATCATGCCAAGCTTTGTCCCTTGCTTCCTGAACTTGTTGGTGGAATCATGCTAAGATGTGGTCCTCCTCCATGGTCATCAACTGATTTAGTCTCTCTTGTACTGTGCCTCGTTCTGTCATATGTGTGATTGTTGCTACATGCAAGCTTGGTACTAAAAATTCTAGTGGCACCATTGCTTCTTATCCATAGACCAATTTAAATGGCATGTGCCCTGTCAAATTTTTCCACGTAGTCCTGTAGACCCATAATACTATTGGTACTTTGAGGTCTCAGTCGTCCATGTTGTCATTACAGATCTTAGTCAGCACGTTCTCCGGGATTTTGTTAAATGCTTCCACTGTGCCATTTGCCTATGGATGATATGGCATGCTCTTCTGATAATGGACTTCAAATTCTTCAATCATAGCGTCGATGGTGTTGTTTATGAAGTGCATGCCTTGGTCGCTCATCAAAACTCTTGGGCACCCAAATCAATTTATCACTTGTTCAAATAAAAAGTGTGTTGTTGTTGTTGCGCTGCAATCCTTCTCTAGTGTGGCTTCTGCCCATCTTGTTAGGTGCTCTATCACGGTGATATTGTACCTAGCTCCTATTCTTTTTGTTGGTGGGTTAATTGGTCTCACAAAGTCTATTGTCGACTTGTCGAATGCCTGCAATGTTATTTGTGGTCGTAATGACATCTCATCCCATCTATTGGGTTTACCTACCCTTTGACAGACATTGCATCTTTGACAGTACTCCTTCCGATCTCTGTGAATCGTTGGCCACCATAGCCCTGTGTGCAATACCTTCTACACGGTAGCTTTGCCTGTGCAATTCCCTCCTGCGTAATTCCCTCATGTTATTCCCTCATGGGCTTCTGCTAAAACTCTTGGTCTTTCGTGTTCTAACACATATCTTCGTAAGATGCTACCTGCGCCCATTTTGTATAGGTGTCCTGCAATCAGATGATAGTCATCGGAGCGGACTACCAGGTTTTTCTTCTGTGTGGTGTTATATTCTTGCGGTGCAATACCCGTACTCAAGTACTGAATGATATCTACGAAGTGTTCATCGACAATTTGGACTGAAAATAGCTATGCGTCTGGAAAGTTGTCCTCTAAGTTCGTAGGTTCTTCTCCATTTGTGACTCTTGATAGGTGTTCAGGTCCTGCATTCAATTTTCCTGGCTTTATTATTACTTCAAAGTCAAAATCTTGAAATAGCAGTAACCATCGACAGATTCTCCCCCCCAACACTAGCTTGTTGACTAGGTATTTCAGGGCTGAGTGATCTGTGAACATCTTAAAGTGTTTCCCCAATAAGTAACGTCTGAATTTTTGCAGTACGTAGACCATAGCTAGGCATTCTCTCTCCGTAGTGTTATAGTTTTGCTCTGATTCTAATAGTTTTCTTCTCGCAAATGCTATGGGGTGATCCAAATACCCCGCTCTCGGCTGCGCCAAGATATCTCCAAGCGCTATAGCTGATGCATCTACATGGACATGAAATGTCTTCTCCCAGTCTAGAAATACTAATATTGGCGCGGTGACCATCTTTTCCTTCAGGGTATCCAAACCGCGTTGGCACTCATCGTTCCACTGAAACTTGATCTCCTCTATTAACATCTTTTCCATTGGTCCAGTAATCTGCGCATATCCTTTGATAAATTTCCTGTAGTATCATGTGTCCCAACGTCTCTTGTAGCCGACAGACTATTTTTTGTGGTGGTAAGTTAACAATTACTGCAATCTTACCAGGATCTACTAATAAGCCTTGTTTGCATACTATATGGCCCAATAGTATCCCAAACGGTGTTCCAAATATACATTTCTTTATGTTCAGTGATATCTGGCACTGCCTACATCTTTCTAACATCAGTCGTAAGACTTCGACATGGTCTTTCAACAAAATTTAGAATGTCCAATCGTCCAGGTATACTTCGAGAAACTGGTGGATGAATTCCTTAAACACGACGATGACTACTCTAGAGAATATTGTTGGTGCATTCTTCAGTCTAAACGACATGACTTTGTATTGATAAGATCCCCATTTTGTCGCAAACGTGGTCTTGTATCTATCTTCTTGTGCTATCTTGATCTGATGGTAGCCTGAGAATCCATTAGTGAACGAGTAAGCTTCATGTCCACCTATGTTTTCCAACACTTCATCCGTGAAAGGTGTGGGAAATGAGTCATGCAGGAATGCATCATTAAACTTCCTCAAGTCAACGCATATCTCTATTCCTCCTTGTTTCTTCAACCAGTTCAATGATTTCGGATTCGAGCATCCTGTCGATCTCAGCTTTGACTTTCTGCTTATATATTGGGTTTAGTCTATACGGTCGTTGTCTAATCGATCTTGCTTCAGATCTGAGTGGTATCTTCATCTCTCCTAACTCCCCTGCCATTCCCTTCATCTCTAAAAAGGTTCTGGGAAACAGGTCATTGTATTCGCACAACAACTCTGTTATTCTTTCTACTGTCTGCTCATCCCAGTAATCTCCAATGCTAGCCATTTTTGATTGCTCAACTGTTCCAATGTTAACTTTATTTACCTTGATCGGCGCAGAAATGGATTTTGATTCTACGGGAGGACCTTCCACATCTCTTTCTCCTTCTTCTTCTTCAATCTGAATATAGAGTGGATCGTCTTCATTCAGTGCTTCCTCTTGCACATGGTTCTGTTGTTCTTCTGTGATAAGTTCTACTTCTAGTTCTTTGATGAATATCACTCCTCTTATCTGTTTCAGGGCTACATCTATGTTGGGGTTTTCATGTTCGAATGAAAAAGTGACTGTAAAATTATGTTGCAATGTCGTCTAGGTCACAGTTCCTTTGTGCAATTATTGGTCTGTATACCAATTCGCTGGTATGCCCTCTAGGGTGTGTATAAAATGATGAGGCCATTCCTCTAGACGTGTCAATTTCCACAGTGTTCTACACTTCTCCAAGTGTTCCGTTGGTGCCCTGTGTCCGTCATACTTCTACTTCTTGTTGTTTTTTATATTATGTGTCGAAAATTATGAGCAGTAACCGCTTACATTGGTACCAGTCTGTGATTGTCTCTTTGTGTGCACCCCACCATCTTGCAAGTGTGGCCTTAAGTAATAGGTCAAGTGCTAACAGTCTCTGATTCTCTAACATTACGTCTTCATACTATGTCAAGAATGTTTCTAGATCGTTTATTTCGTGGAAATTGGGTGGTTCCTTGATTTATATGTCTGCCCATCTTACTGCGGTCTATTCTTTCACATCTTCTCATGGATACTTCGTGTAGCCTTTATTGCCAATTCTCTAAACCGGTACCTGAGTCTGTTGCACATGAAGTAATGCTCCACCAACTGAGTATCCCATCTGCAATTGGGTTTATGTAGTCCTCATCACTCACAGTTGTTCTGTACAATTGGCTAATTTCCTCTAAGTCTAGACAAGTAGGTTCTACAAACCTCTCCCCTTTCGATGGATCTAATCGCTCGATGACCCTGTATTCTTCTGACACAAATGTTATTTTCCGTGTCTTCAAGTTTATTATGGTCTGGTTGTCAAATGCCCAATCCAGCCCAAGCAACGTTGGGTATGGTGTTGTGTCATCCACTATTTCAATGATTTCGAAATCTGCTTTAGTGCGCACTCCATCTAGGTCTACTGTTACTCCTTTCATTCTACCAATCGGTAGAACTGTCTCTTGGTTTGTTCGTTTCAATTGGACAGCTGAATACCCTAATGTGGTCTCTCCCATGCATTGCCATGTATTCTTTGGTAATACATTAACTTCAGATCCTATATCCAGTATGATGTTTCCCATGTTGAAATCTGTGATGTTGGCATTCAATCTGAACTCCCTACTGGTTCTTCTCCTTGTATGTAGGTGATTGACTGTTTTTTGTTCTAATTTTTCTTTCGTCTCGATGCTACATTTTTCTAGTATGTTTTGCAATATTTTCACAAATGATGGATCACTTAATACTTTTACACATGATTGCAAAAAGCCTTTGATTGTACTTACTTGTCCCATGGGTTACATTTCATTGGTCTAATCCAATAGCAAAGGCATCTCATACTCCGGTGCTTCCTTGTTTTGTTGCATAGTTGAAGTCGACGCTATGTCTTTTGTTGACACGAAGTTTAATTTTTCCTCTCTAAACCTTAAACTCCATTATTTTCTTGTTATGGAGCCGCCCTTAGCTCTAAAAGAAGTCAAAAGTCTTTCGAAATTTTCAGGTATCGGGTTTCGATTATTCACGAAGTATGATTGTCAATTAACAATTCCAAAGTCCCGGTACCGAAGTCCCGAAAAGGCTTTATTTTGAAAGAAATAATTAAAAATAAAAATGATTAATATCTTCCTAAGCTTTTCAATTGCTTCTTTTCGACTATCAGAACTTTAAAAAGTGTTATAAAACCCTGACACGCTTTTCACAAAGTATCTTTTAATCTTGATTAATTAAACTCTTAAACATAATCAACAAATCATTAATCAGTCGCGATTTGGGTTTCCTTGTATCAAAGTGTTACCTAAAGTCCCGACCCTCGAACCCCCGATTCCCGAATTTCCGAAAAGTAAAAACTAATCCCTGATCTCAAATAATTAAAAGATTAATACAAGTGGTTAGCACCTTAATTAATCCCATGGTGATTTTGTGGTTCGAGGTTTGATTGTGTCATACCTCATGGGGACACAATACTTGAAACCCCGAAATGCGAAATCGTGAAAGTATTAAAAGCCTAAACTTAATTAACTTTGTTTTAAACAGGATTAATGATGTTTAAATGACTTTTCGCGTTTCTCTTTTCGGGAGTTGTCGAAAACATTCCTTTCAAAAGCTCCAATTTTGAATCGTCGATATGCGACAGAATCTATTACGGACAAATGGAGATATATTTAACACGATTGTGTATCTCCAGGCGTATCTTCCCCATTAAAACATTAAATTCTTATCGCCTGTATCAGTACGCTCATTGTAAGATGAATTAAAGGTAAATAAATGTTTGATATTTCGAATTTCATTCTTATTTTTCAAAATCAGGAGCAAGTTGCATTCAACAAAACGCACACATTTTTTCTCTGCAAACAGGCTTTCGTTCAAGCACGAACATTATGGCACCCAGAAAGGCACCTAAGAAAAGTGAAGAAGCAGGTGAAAGCTCAAATACAGAGGGAGATGTGATATTTGATACTACACCACATGTTATTGATTCGATCAAATCCTGCAGGCAAATTTTTGAAGCCTTAGACTATGAAATTAAGAATTTCCCCGATGATTCTAAGAACAAACTCCGAGACATAACACAGTCTGAGCTTCACAAGATAGCCATGTGCCCACGACTCATGCCATACAATGATATGATCAGCTGGGCTTTAAAGAAAACAGACGTGCAAACGAAAAGTATTTTAAACAGCCAAGGGGTCGTTGTTGACTCGTTCCGACCGGAGCATATCCAAGTAATGTACAAACTATCTCATAATTATAAATATATTTATAATGCAAAATTCGTAAGTGAATTTCAAAGAAAAGAATGCACAGAGTCAGATCAAACATATACCGGTATAATCAGAGACTTGTGGGGATTTCCAGCAAAATTTAGGGTCGATACCCATGGCGTTTATGCCATAGCTCCATTAAATGAGTACATGGTTTATGTAGCTCTGACGCTATGTGGACTTTTAGGGAAGAAAATCCCTACCCATTTCCCTGCAGAATGGTTGCCCCTTTTACATGAAGTAGCCGAGGGTTATAGTTTTAATTGGAGAAAGATTCTATCAGATAATCTGGCTAAGGAGGTTACAGAGTATCAAACGACGAAATCCAAAGGTCGACCTATAGATTTCTACATGTCTGCATACATTATAGACACTATTTGTTTCATGACTCCATTCCCCTTGATGAACTAGTGTTGGAACCCAACCTGCGCTGAACCCATCCATGAGTATCACTCTAAGCTATGGGAGGAAAATATTAAGGATTTCTTTTACGAAATCTGTCATTTGGTAGTGATACCTGTGCATCAGATGTTGTACAGTTGTGCACCTCCTCGTATTTCAGAATCAATCATAGAAAACCTCAGAGTGATTGTCTATTGGTTCATTGAGGAGAGTTTCTCCTATGTCAAGGTTTTCGGATGCTCAATTCCTCCTCATGCTCTCCCGAAATTCCTTCCTGACAGACTGGTGTGCAGAGAGGTAGCCTATCAAATAATAACAGGCGGCATTGGGATAGAACCGAAAACAACCCAGAAGAATTTATGGCCAGTCTTCCCTGTACAGATTGGGAAGTTTTCACTACTCAACGTAGGTCATCCCAAGGTTGAAGCTGCAGCACTAGAAGAAGTCAAGTTGGTAGATCTCAAACACAGGAAACACGACCCTTACCAAATAGTGGGGAATCACCTTGCTCACTGCAAAATGAAAGCATATGAACATGAAAAAAAACCCTGCAATGACATGTTCAAAGGAGTCAGAACCTATGAGGAAGTATTAGACAAGGTACAGACATTATCACCTGACTTGCAGACCAATTTTCTAACCTTCCAAAGACACAGGGGAAGTGGTTTTCCCAAGGTACTGTAGGAAGAATCAACAACCCCTCCTCCAGCACAAGGAAGTACTCCCCCGGGTTTTGGACCAGAGGTGCAGGATAAAGCAAATACAAAGGAAAATCCAAAGGAGACTGAAACGTCTTCGCAAAATGCAAAAATCCCAGGGTCAGAAACAAAAAGAGGGTCTGAGACACCTCCCAAGTCTAGTAAACCAATTCCACCTCCATCATCAACTGTTCATGCTGATACCTCCAAAACAACAGGGGAAACAAAATCTACAAAGCTAGGTAGTCGCATTACTTCCTTGACTCCTTTACAGTCCACTTTTGGGATCCCCCAGATGGGAGTCATATATTCTAGTGACCTTACTCCTATCTCTAGAGAAGAGATATCTCCCTCTAATTACTTTTTCAGTAAAAAGAGGAAGGTTGTGTTGAAGCAGGAGATGCATCAGAGAGAAGGTG
>WSFP011425956.1:0-22303 GCA_009831015.1 Picea engelmannii
TTCCTGAGACTTCTTCAATTTCTGCAATTCTTCAATTCTTGGAGTACTTTGATCCTGTAGATAATATTACTCAATGTATTCTCTGAAACTCCTCCAATTTTCACTCCTTGAATCCTCCCCAAAAAGAGGTTATAGAAAGAATGCTAGACTTTATTCAATTCTGGTCTATTCAAAAGAGTGAACTTGCACAGAATGCCCCACGCTCAATAATTAACATCCAATTCTGAAAATTGCACAAAATAAACTACAGTTCGTACTCTTTCCAATGAAATTTGTCCCACTTCATTTGGATTCTCGATGAAGAAGTTATGACTATTTTACCCGGAACACTTGTTTATTGACTAGCTTCAGGACTGGTCACAAACCCTATCTTCCACAGAGTGTATCTCTGTAATTATAGCGAATCAAGAGATGAAATTTTTACCAAAGGTACCTTGATATGTCTTCTCAATACCATAGATATTTCACCATCTGAATCGTTCTAGAAAAAAATTTATAGCAAAAATGGTAAGATGACCTGAAAATAACATACCTTAGAACACATCACCAAAAGACTTCATCCTCCCTTGAAATCCGGCCTTCTTTACTTCTGATTTCCTCTGAAATTCGACTTGTATCAAATGATTGTATAATGATGTTTATTTATACCATTTATGTCACTTCCTTTTAACATTAGGGTCGACCTGACACTTTCTTATTTTGTAATTATTTTCTTTAATTATCTTCAGGGCCGACATGTACTTCCTTCTTCAATTCACTTTGTCATCTTCAAAAATTTATTTCTCCTCAACCATGAGGATCCACATGACGTTCCACATACCACCAAAAACAACATGATGTATAGTATCCATTCATGGGTGTTGTATATGCATGTGCATTGTCCTTCATGTCCAAATACATTTATAAATCTTGCGGTCCAAAACCCATGACTAGGGTTGACATCAATGACAACAACCAATCTTCCAACAAGGAGAGGGTTCCCCCTAGGTGGAATCCAGTGCCAAGAGTCCAAAAAAACTGGAGTTTTGTCGATCTGAGGCATGGTTTGCGTATTATGGCAAGTTTTAACTTGCCTCCTGAAGCCATTCAGGGAGAGAATGACAATTTGGTTCGAGGGTACAAAATCACAATCGGACAACGTAACTGAGTTCTTTGAGTTCCAGAAGGTTTGTATGGCCAACTCCCACATGACCATGGTGTCCACAATCACCTGACACAAGGGTTGTGAAATTCAACCCCCTATGTCAGATTTTCATTGTGCCTCACTGAGAAAAACCCTAGTTCTAGAGATCCTCTAACAAACACTTTTTTGGGCCACAGAATCACATAAGAGGGATCCCCCTAGTTCGAATTTGGTACCAGGAGTACAACAAAACTGGAATTTCATCAATCTGAGGCACGATTTGCGTGTTATGGCGAGTTGTGACTCGTCTCTTGAAGCCATTCAATGTGACAATGACAATTTGGTCTGGGGTTACAAAATCACAACCAGGCAACGTAACTGATTTCTGTAAGATCTAAAAGGTCTGTATAGCCAATATCCATGTGACCACAGTTTCCACAATCACCCAACACAGGGGCTGTGAAAGTCGACCCCTTGTGTCGTATTTGCATTGTGCCTCACTAATAAAAACCCTAGTTCTGTAGATCCTCTAAAACACTTTTCTGGGTGACAGAATCATAGGAGAGGGGTCCCCCTATCTAGAATCTAGTGTCAGGAGTCTAACAAAACTGGTGTTTCATCGATCCAAGGTACAATTTGTGTTTTATGGTGAGTTGCAACTCACCTCCTGAAGCCATTCAAGGAGACATTAACAATTTGGTCTGAGGGCACAAAATCACAATCGGGCGACATAACTAAGTTTTGTAAGCTCCAAAAGATCTGTATGGCCAAATCCCATGTGACCACGGTGCCCACAATCACCCGACACAAAGGTTGTGAAAGTCTACCCCCTGTGTCCGATTTGCATTGTGCCTCACTGAGCAAAACCCTAGTTTTGGATATCCTCTAACAAACACTTTTCTTGGCGACGGAATCATAGGAGAGGAGTCCCCCTAGCTAGAATCTGGTGCCAAGATTCCAACAGAACTGGTGTTTCATCGATTTGAGGCATGATTTGCGTGTTATGGCGAGTTGTGACTCACCTCCTGAAGTCATTCAGAGAGACAACAACAATTTGGTCCGGGAGAAAAAAATCACAATCGGGCGACGTAACTAAGTTTCGTAATCTCTAGAAGATTTGTATGGCCAACTCCCATGTGACCACGGTGCCCACAATCACCCGACACATGGGTTGTGAAAGTTGACCCCCTATGTCAGATTTGCATTATGCCTCACTGAGCAAAACCCTAGTTCTGGATATCCTCTAACAAACACTTTTTTGGGCGACAAAATATCAAAAGAGGGGTCCCCCTAGTTGGAATCTAGTGTTAAGATTCCAACAAAACTGGTGTTTCATCAATTCGAGGTACGGTTTGCGTGTTATGGCGATTTGCAACTTGCCTTCTGAAGCCATTCAGGGAGACAATGACAATTTTGTCTGGGGGCACAAAATCACAACCGGGCGACGTAACTGAGTTCCATGAAATCTAAAAGGTCCATATGGCCAACACTCACGCGACCACAGTGCCCATAATTGCATGACACTGGTGTTGTGAAAATCGACCCCCTATGCCAGATTTGCATTGTGCCTCACTGATCAAAACCCTAGTTCTGGAGATCCTCTAACAAACACTTTTCTAGGTGGCGAAATCATAGGAGAGGGGTCCCCCTAGTTGGAATACGATGCCAAAAGTCCAACAGAACTAGCGTTTCCTCGATCTAAGGCATGGTTTGCGTGTTATGGCGAGTTGCAACTCGCCTCCTGAAGCCATTCAGGGAAACAATGATAATTTGGTCTGGGGGCACAAAATCACAATCGAGCAACGTCGAGCCCACAATCGCCTGACACAAGGGTTTTGAAATCAACCCCCTGTGTCGGATTTTCATTGTGCCTCACTTGTCCAATGAGAAATCTAAACCTAACAATAGGTCTTTCCCATGATCGAAACGATGGGTTTGAAGGACATCAAAGATATGGGAAAATATGAACAAGGCCCATCTAAGCTACCAATTATTGAGAAAAGACCTGCCTAGGGATGAGATCCACTCCAAATACACCACTTGTTGAAAATGGAGAACTACATTATATCTTTACCCCACCAGCAAATAAGAAGGATGAATGTGAGAATATGATAAGGGATTTGAGTTAGAGGAATCTAGTCCTTGGTATTATCAAGCCATGCCAACACCATTAGGAGAAATATGCTCAGGAAGGGAAACAAGGATCAATACCCTTGGAAACTGGCAATACCCCTCCTCATAAAACTGAGGAATAAATAAATATGTAGAGGAAGAAACAAAGAGAAATGAGGAGGTAGAAGTTAAATTAAAAGAAGAAGAAGAGGAAAAATGGAAAATTATAGAGGAAGAAGAAGCAAAGATGAAGGGTACAATAGAGGAAGCATATACAAAAGCTACATAGGAAGAAAAAATGAAAAGATGCAATAGAAGAAGCAGATAATAAAGTAGTTGAAGAAGAAGAAAAGAAAAATAATACAAGAAGGGGGGAAAAAGGTTGTAGAAGAAAAAGCTAAGGAAGTTACAAAGGAAGAAAAAAAGAGGAAAGCAGAGGTTGAGATGAAGGAAGAAGAAGATAAGAGAAGGCCTAAAATAGAGCATAAGGGTGAATAAGTAGAGGCCATGGATACTAGAGAAAGAAATGTGGATGAGAAGTAGGATGAATACAAAAAAGAAAGAAAGAGGGAAGGTAGTCAAGATGGTTGAAACTCAATTATGAAAAAGGTTAGAACTAAATACCTAGAACTAAAACATAAGGAGTAGCAGAGAATTTCCCGTCAAGGAGAAACCAACCCAGAAAAATAGGTACATCTTCCCACTTTGTCCACTATTCTCCCTCCCTCTCTCTCAAAATCATCTAACTCGATCTCCATGGTTGTGCCTGGTTGTGCCTAGTGTGGTCCCTAACACACATGGTGTTGGTTTCTCACAAATATATAGTCTTCTATCCTCCTAGTTATATGATATATAAACTTTTATTTTATTTGACCATGCCATTCTTCTAAGACTCTAGAAGAGAAAGAGAGAAAAGGGGCCAAAAAAAGTTTTATAGTTGCACTAGAGCCTTCTCACCTAATTACTAGACCAATACTTTTTCCTTGCTATGATGCTAGTAGCATCCTTTTTACCATGACCACCCTAAATCCCTTAGCCTAGAGGCCCTATTATGATATGAGACCTGAGGATTGTAAGGTTTCCCAAGTTAGGTTCAAACCTCCCAACTACCGACCTTAGATAATATCAAAATGTCTAAGAGCACCAACAACATTATTTATGATAAATATTACAAGGCTGCACATTATTTATGATAAATATGAATTTCAAACATGGGTATGAATCCTTGGGCTTAGACAACTTATATTTGATAGCTAGATTAAGGTATCTAGGGACTAAGACAGGAATTCTGGAGAGAAATATGATTACCATAGGATAGGACCCATAGGCTGCAGAAGGATCTCTCTTTTTTCTCAAAGAAAAATAAGAGAAAATAAAGGATTTAAAGAGCGTGTAGTTTGCATCAACAAATCCATTGATTAAACAAATCCTAGAGGAGAAGAAAAAATTGGTAGATGAGGTTAGCTTCTTGAATAGTGAACACATTACACTCAATATCAAGATCAAGTCCTTGAGTGTAAGGGTGGAAAATTTTGGAAGTTGCAAAGATCAATGCCTTAGCTTTAAATGACAAACTAGATAAAGCATGGGAGGATATTAGGGTTTTTAGGTTTTTAGGTCTCATATTCTCAGGGCATAGAGCACTCCAGCCCACCCCACTCCCATCATAATATTAAAATAGGGGTTTATAATGTACAAAAAAGGAAATAAAGGATAAATGAACTTCTCAAATGAGTTGAAGACTAGAAACTAAGCACCGGGTAAGCTCACAACAGGGGAGCAACACATAAAATATGGTAGAAAAGAGAAAGTTAAATCTCAAAAAGAAAGGGAAAAGGCTAGAGAAGACTGAGAAGAATCTAGTGGAGGTATGAGCTGAGATGGCCTTGGAGAAAGAAGAAAAAGGTACTTGGAAGGTCAGATATGAAGAAGTTCTTGAGGAAATGAGGATGCATGCAAATATTAGAGAAATCAACTACACAAAGTGGGGCTATGTTATTCAGGATGACTTGAAACTCTAAGAGCACCTCCAGTTTTATTTAGAATTCGATGTCTTACATAGGAAAGTAAGGATGTATCTTCATAATACCCAAGTTTGTGTAGAGAAGAAATCCTAGGTGGCTCAAGAAATAAGTAAAATCCTAAATAGAATCTCCGCTAAGGCTAGACGTTGGTTATGTGAAGTGCAAGTTATCCATAATGTAAAGTCATGTAAGAGTCATGTTGGACATATATATATATGAGCTCCTTCAGTGATTGTGACATATTTCTCTTACTCTTGCACTCTTGGTTTTGCTCTACAGTTGTCTAGGGAATTCCGCTACATTTGTTCTTGATCCTTCTAGGGTTTGTTATGTCTTTTTCATGCTCATTGGAGACTCGCTATGACATGTGTCTTGTCCTTGGAGTCTCACTATGACTTGTGTCTTATCCTTGGAGGTTCGTTATGGCTTGTGTCTTGTCCTTGGAGGCTTGCTATGACTTGTGTCTTGTTCTTGGAGGCTCGCTATATTTGTGTCTTGTCATTGGTGGATCGCTATACCCTTGCCTTGCACTCTAGAGGTACTCGCTATGTTTTGTCAAGCTGCAACAGAGATCTAGTTTGTTGTCTACGGGTTATGTATTACATGGTCTTGCATCTCTCCTCTGGCCTAGGGTTTTTGGCAAAGGACTTGATAAAGCCATGATTGGATATTTATTTATAAGGACTTGATCATAGTGAAAGTTTGGTGATTTATAAGGGTTTTATGACCGATGGGAGCACAAAATAACTCAAGCTACACATAAATAAACAACTCAACACAAGAAATGCAAATTGACATATTAACAATATAAAAATATCCAACTAAGTTATTGAAAGTCAACTATCGATACCTTATTCTCCATCTAGATAAAAAAAAACGAACCACTTTTTGTCTTGTATCATCTCGAATTCTAATTGTGATGGATAATGGCCATATTGTTGCTCCTATCAAAACAAGGCAGATGGACTAGTTAAAGTAATTAATATCCATTCATTTACTTTTTTCTACAAAATTAAAATATATATATATATATATATATATATATATATATATATATATATATATATATCATTTCATTTATTCCCAGGACTTACAAATTTGCATATTAAGGCTTCTAAACATGTTTGGCCACTGTAATGTGTGACACGAAATTTGGCAAGTTTGGCCTTCGAGGCCTTGTCCTGAAACATACACTAATTCAATTTAATTATGCACCAGTAAAATATAAAAATTGTTTACTGAATTTGACATAATCTAGTGTCGAAAATTCAAAAACATGTGTGCTCTCCTCACCGGACTTCCTTTGTGCATCTGCTCTATCATATGCTTTCACAAGCTCTTTCCATACTTTGACACTTACATCAATTGGCCTTCTTTTGTTCCTTAGCTCAGGAGGAATTCCTTTTATCTTTTTCATTTGGTTGCAACAAAATCTCTTGCAATTTTGAGTCATTTTTTTTTTTATCTGCTTTACGTACCAACTTGTCCCAAATTCAGTCTATATGTCATGGATGACTGCTTTTCGAAGGTGCATGGGTATCTTCGAGAATGGAAGATGTTATTATTGAGATTAAACTTAAGGCTCAAAGAATAATTTCAGGCATCAGGAATTAAGGAAAGTTGGTTTTAAAAGTGCTTTTTCTTCCGTTAGTTGTGTAAAAGTGAAATCCTCAAATGAAATTAATATCTGAACAGAACATAGCCCGTATTTCGTCGTCTGAGTCAATTTATCAAATCTAAAGAGGAGAAGAAAATTACCAAAACTACTAAACAAACTAAGGCATCAATGACATAAGAGTCTTACCTTGTTTATAGTAGAAAGAAATGTAGAATACACCCCTGAAAGAATATAAGATGTAGTATTCTAAATAGCAGGCAGGTCTTGTATTTGTTGATAGCAACTACAGAGGAAAAACTGCTTGTTAATTACATACTAATGAAACGTAATCACAGTAGTTGTTGTACTAAATTGTAATCATTCATTTTTTCAGGAATGACTTAAAGAGAACAGGAGATATGAAATACAAAGAGGGCACATAACTCAAATAGCACAAAATTTGGAATTTCTCTCTGCACTTGTATTAATACTCATAAAGGATGAGTTTTCTTAGTTACAATACGGCAAGAAGTTGTGTGTGCTTAACCTTATAAAGTTATATTTATACAAAAGATTCTCAACCTTAAACGGTTGGAATTCCCCTTATTTCTAAAATAGTAAAAATTACAAAATGTAAAATGTGAAATGCTTCATTTGCATCCTTTCTGTCAGTCTGCTCATTACGCTGGCAGAGACGTTTTTCTCTCTAGTTCCCCAGCTCTGAAATGGATAATGCACACAAGTCATCTCATTTGTTTCCAGAGGTGCTACCTTTTCCTTGCTCAATACATTTGATACATCTGCTCACAAATTGCGCCACCAGCCTCAAGGGATCTGTTAACTTATTGGCCTCAAAAATATATAATTTCTTTTCCAATTGAGGTAATCTTTCTCCCATTCGTCTATCCTCTAAAACTGTAGACTGTAATTGCAGATTAGGCTTCACTGGCCATCTATTTATCTGAATAATATCAACCTGTTTTATCTGTGAGATTTGGCCTGAGCCTCTTCCATGTTTGTCTTAATGTCAAGTTGATGTTTTGTTATGTTAATCTGTCTCAGTACTCTAGAGCTATCTTGTTTATCAAGGCCTAATGATTCTTTGTTGAGTGAGTGGAAAGCCTCTTCACAAAACTCCTTCACTTCCTTAGCCATTTTCTTGCTTTCAACTATGTTATATTCCCAAGCCTTTAGTATTATATCACCTCTGGTCTGTTCCGAAACAGACAACCTGGAATTCATAGTCGCTCCTTCTTTTGTTGACGACATGACTGCTTCTTGGAAGGTAGTCTGGGCAGAAATAGCTTCTCTCTCTCTTAAACAAATGTCATTTAATGCTTGATCTATCACCCGAAAATGATCTTGGACAGTTTCAACCTTGGTGAGAAGGCTTTGTTGTGTTGCTTCCAGTTCCTTTCGCACTTACAAAGCCTGAGCTTGGAACATTTTTATATCTATGATCATGTTTTCGATAGAGCTTACCTTGGCTTGCAGTTGCCTTACCAACTCATCCTATTGGGTGGCCCGTCCCTGCCTTGCCTATATATTCATGTGCATCTCCTCGAGACTGTATTTGAGCTGTTGGATTTCATGTTTTTCACTGGCTCTAATCTGCTCGAACTCCTTGTTGACCTCACTCTGGACATTCTTTTCTACAGTGTTCATTTGATTCTGCAATTGGCTTATTTGCATATCTTTCTGCTTCAGTCATCCTTTTAAATTTTCGACTGAAAACTGGTTGGCTATTGCAAAAGACCCCAATGAACCTAATACTTCTTCAGCAAAGTCTACCTCCTCTAAGGCTTCTCCATCAATCAGCACCATGTGTCATTTGATGGTTGAACCTTCCCTTTGGTGTATTTCTCTCTTCACCACAACCTTCCTTTTCTTGTTGAAAAACAAATTGGAAGGAGGCAACTCTTCAACCAAAATGGGTGTGAGATCCTCTATGAATATTGCCTCTGCATTTGGATTCCCTCTGGTGAATTGCAACAGTGTGATGAACTGGATAGGGTTGTCGATTTTGGTTGACGATTGTTTCCCAACCGCATTTGTAGTTGATTTATCTAGTGAAATCATTGGTCCTTCTTCTCCCTCTTTTGTCAGTGTCTCTGCTTGATATTTGGCTTGGTCAACTGATACATTTGTCGATGGGATGTCTTCTTTCTGAGTAGACACCTTAGTCTTCTCCAAATTTTCCCGATTTTCTTGTCCACTGGAGCTTACTGCTTCTGATCTTCGGGTCTTCATTTGTTGTGCAGTTGTAGACGTCGGGGTTCCTCCTTGTAACACTTTAGGGAGACTACTTCTTCGGTGCCTCTAGAAGTCGTAAAACTCAATCATTTTATTGGGTTGCAGAGATCGAACCCGACTCAAGACCTCTGGATAAGATCTCACTCCTCTAAAAATCTCATCTTGAAGAGAATCCTCGTGTTCATACCTTTTTAAATTGCAGTTGGCCATGTGATTACCCACAACCTTCTGGGGGTCATGCTTCTTGAATTCAATGTTGACCAGCTTTATTTCTTCCAAGGTCGCAGCCTCTACTTTAGAGTGACTGAAATCTAGTAGGGAAAATGCACCAATCTATAGGGGAAAAGAGGGCCATACCTTTTCCTGTACCTCCTTGAGCTCCTTGCTAATTCCACCGAGCACAGTTTGTCATGCAACCTCTCGGCACACTAGTCGGTCTGGTAAAAATTACGACAAAGCATATGGAGGAACCGAACAACCAAAAACCCTAATAGATGAGAAGTGTTCCTCGATATACCAGTCTGCTATTCTGCCTAGGTTAGTCACAATCTTCTCTGAAATTATGGGAGGGGGATAGCCATATATGGCGGTATGCATCGGCACCACTACTTAGTTGCAGATCTCATAAAGGAAGTCCTTTGCCTTTTCTTCCCAGAGCTTTGAATGATAGATATGTATGGGTTCGACACTATTTGGATTCCAACTCCAGTCTATTAGTGGAAAAGGCGTCGTGAAACAAACAACGTCCATAATATAAGACGACATGAAAACTTGGGTCGGTTTCCCTTTGGATCTTAGCGACTGATATCTTGTAATCTCTTGAACCAAATTGTCTGATAGTATCTTTGCCCAGTCAAAAGAGTACCCTTCTGCTACTGTGTGTATAATAGGTACCCACTATAAAAAGAAATGAGTTGTGTTTTCCTTCCCATAGAGCCTACACAGCATCATTGCTATGTACATTATTTGAGGTTCTAGTGTGGCAACTGGGTATATACCATGGGAATCGGCTCTGAACTTTTCGGGGCGAGAATACCAATCTTTAATTAATTCGGAAAGGCTTTTTTCATATTGGTTGCATTCCTTCTTGTTGAATTCTTCTAAGAATTTTGCATTATAAATGAAATTAGATGTCGGAGACAATTTGTACATCACCTGTAGATGTTCCGGTCTGAAAGACCCAATTGTGACCTTTTTTGAATTGAAAATAGTTCTGGTTGGGATATCTACGCGATCTAGCACCCAACCGATAATATCGTTATAGGGAAAGATCTTAGGCCTTGTCGCTATCTTTTGTAGCTCTAACTGAGCAACAACTTTGTATTTGGTAGATATGTTCTCCTTCTCATTGTCACTTGAATCATCTGGGCAATTTACCAATTCATATTGTAAGATGTTGAATACTTGTGTCCAGAATTTGACTCTATCTATGCTTATGGGTGAGGTGTCAGAGAGAGCATCTGCGTTATGGCTCGAACTTTCACCAGTAGCTTTAGGTGCTTTTCGTGGAGCCATGGTATCAAGCCTTCGAACTCTGTTATCTATTACAAAGAATGAGAATGCAGAAGATTGATTATTTCTCTAAGCTAGCTCCGTGAAAACGAGAATGTAATTCAAAAATGAAAGAAATCTTATTTGTCGTAAACGTATCAATCTGCGTATACCTTCACTAACAATGCATTTAATTCCTTTAGTTAAAAGATTTGGGCGATAAAGCAGTATCTTATTTGAAATCATTTCTCTAAATCAACTATTAATGCCATTAATGGTTGATATCTCATGATCTGGGAAAAGCATAGAGAAAAATTGAATTTACCCGCATTTCAAATCAACGTAAACTTAACAGGAGATAAGATTGCTTAATGTGTTCATAAATCAGGTTTATCATGTTAATTAATCGTGTTTAACATTAATCCATTTCGGGTTTTCGGACCTCAGGTTATCCCATATTAATTCAAGTTATGATCTTTGAAATGCGAAGTCGTGATTGATTAATTAACATTAATTATGTTTAACCTTTTTAAATAATCGCGCTTAACTTCAAGAGTTTTGCGATTTCGCGTATCAGGACTTTTGGTGGTCGCTCGAGGCAGAATACCCGAAACACGAAGTCGCGATATAATTAATTAACCTTAATTGTCTTTAATCCTTTAATTAACATAGTTTTAAAGCTTAAGATAATTTTGTGATTTCGTATATCGGGACTTTGGGGTTCTTACATGTTGGACTGTTGGTATCGTGAAACCCCGAAACCCGACATTTCGAAAGTAGCCTTTAGTGATTTGACCTTTTAATGAGTGGGCGGCTCCACGACTTTTAAGGATTTCAGATCGTTGGATTCAACAGAAGATTTCATCAAGGGTGATATGCAGGTGCGCGTTTGTTCTTATTTAAACGAAGATGAAACTTATCCAAATCTAAAGTATTGAAAAATATATGTGTTCCAACATAGGCTCCATCTAGGGATCGCATCTCCCTGTGAGTTGCAAAGAACAGTAGACCAAGTGCCTTTATTGGGTAAATGGAGTCATTATTGCATTTTGTGAAACTTTTTCATAAAAGGATCGCACTGAGAAAAGGGTTTTACCCGTAACTTAGAAAACCTTCAAAACACATCAAATCATGACTTTTGGTTAGGCCATTTGAAATTTCTCTCCCCTAAAACTGTATTCAAATTTGATCAAGATAATCGAAACAACCTTAACCTATCTATCAGAGTTTGTTCAATCTTATTCGTGTCAAGGCAAGGTGATTTTAATGATTTAATTAGGGAATCCTTAGTAGGCTTAGAATGTAAATCTTGTCGAGAGGAAGACTAACTACCAGAGTACGTTATAATACATGTATAACAGCCTTGCAGATATTGTAGACATTGCTTCACTGCCATCGAGCATGTTCAATACTTCGATGAAGTTATCTAATTCCCAAATTGAATTTATTTTCACTGCTTCATTTCGTAATCTTGCATTTAGATGCTTGAGATGAGGGCAATCATTTAATGAATTTCCTTTCATCGTCTCCTTTTTCGAACTAGATGGGGGCAATCATTTAGATGAATTTCCTTTCACCATCTATATTATACATATTTTTAAGCACGAAGTGGGGGCAATCAATTTGTATGTCATATACCAGGGATGATATCTGCTTATAATTTAGTAACAGAGGTCTGTCAACTCACTTTGATTACTCTGGGTTAATTTCCTTATGACCTTCAAGACACCTTCGCCTACAAAGAATTTTTTTACGGGGGATTTTTAATTTCAGGGGATTGCCTTGAGTGAAATCAATCAGTTTGAATCTGTTAGAAAAGCTAAAGTAGTCAGGACTAACCTAGACATACTTTCTTCTAGTTAAATCGAAAGGTGTGTATAAATATTCGCCTAACATTACTTTGAGACATGTTTCTGAGTTTTCAGAGTTAAAGCGAAATTTTCTCTCTATAGGGACCAAGGGATAAGATGAGAACCAAAAGGAACATAAGCTTTAAGGTGGGAAGATTGGAAAAGTAAGAGTTTGAAAATTCTGTTGCGATCAAGATCAACGTCACCTAAGATTTTTAGTGATTTTCGTATTTCTTTAAGCTCTTTTATTTGGAATTTTTATTTTATTTGAAACTCAGAGAAAAATTTTAAGATTAGTCTATAATTCTCATATTCCTCTTATCGTTGATTAGGTGACAATATTTCTATGGATGAGACTTCTTTCAGATTCAGCTAGATTCCCCTGAAAACTTCAACTTGGTTTAGTAGGTTTTAGAAGCTCTTACCTTGAAATTTCTTCATATTTTCAACTAAGTCGATTATTTATTTATCACCTGTTTTGGGAGCATATCGCTATTTCGAAATGTTTTTCTAATATTTCGACTATCAACCAGCATCCTGTGATAAAAATAAACATGAGAGCTATCAGATACGTCTCAAAAGAAATAGTAACTATTACCTGTTTTTTTTATTTTCCTGTTTTCCTTTTTGAAAACAACAAACGTGTCTATATTTACAGTGAAAATAGCGACTTACCAAAGAAATGAAAACTCGTGAATCAAAGTAAAGAAATCAAACCGGTATATACAGTGAGAGTTTGGAAACCGTTTATTGCATAAAATTCTTCAGGTAACGCCCGTTGATAGGGGCGTTAAGGATTTTCCCATCCAGATTTTCCAACAGAAATGAATTCTTCCCTTCGGAAGTTGTGATCTTGAAGGGTCCACACCAGATATGGTCGAATTTGCCATGTTTTCATGAGTCTTCCTTCCTAGAATCCCACTTTAAAACTAGGTCACCGAGCAGGAATTCCCTATCTTTATCTTTTTGGTCAAACAGGGCTTTCATGTTATCTTGATATTTCTGAAGCTTCTCATCTACTTCAGCCCTATTTTGTTGTATTTCAATTAATTTATTTGTTCTCATGGTGACGTGATTTGGCTCTTCCTTGGCATCTTTCCAGAACTTCATTACGAGAAAAGCAAGATTGATGGGGAGAACAACATCGGTACCGTATACCATTTGAAAAGGGGACATTCTGATTGATCTCTTAGTGCCTATCTGATTAGCCCACAAAGCGTATTTCAAATGTACATGTCGGGCTTTCTTATTTTCAGTCAACACTTTTTTAATTATGGTGATTAGACTCTTGTTCGAGGATTCGGCTAGCCCATTGCCCTGAGGATAATAGGCTATGGAATGTCCTACTACAATATTGTATTTCTGATAGAAACTTACCAAAGCCATGGACTTGAAAGCTTGGGCATTATCAATAACTATCTTCCAAGGACAGTCGAACCTCGATAAAAAACATTCTTCCAAGAAACTGATCACCACTGTATCTGTTGCGTTTCACGTCGGAATAGCCTATACCCATTTGGTGAAATAGTCAGTAGCAGTCAAAATCCACTTATGTTGTGCACTTGACTGCGGATGTATTTCACCGATGAAATCTAAACCCCATTGTTGAAATGGAGCCTCTGTTTTACCTGGGACCAAAGGTAGTGCAAGAATCTTTTGCTTGCCTGAAAATAGTTGACAGGGGTTACAGGCTCTGACTTTAGAGTTCACATCAGTAAATAGTTTTGGCCAATAATATCCAGCTCTCATGATTTTATATGTCGTTGCTCTCCACGCATGATGCCCTCCACACACTCCTTCGTGGAATTTGTTTATTACCCTCTTCGTTTCGGATGCTACTAGACAGCTTAGTAAGAAACCTAGAGGATCCTTCCAATATAGTTTATTGTCCATGATACAATATTTTGTTGCGTGCAACTTCAACGTTCTAGCTTTGGAAGGAGTCATACCGCTCGGGCACTGCAGAGTGAGAAGGTAGGAAAATATGTCTTTATACCAAGCCGAAGAAGAGAATTTCTCCTGGATTTGAGTCATAGGTATCTAGTCATCGAACTCTTCGATATCTAGAAGCGCTTCATAGGATTGTAAATGATTTATCCCAAGTGCCCAGAAATTTGATTCGGCTAGTAATTTAGCCAAACCCTGACCTTTGACTAGTTTGATCGGTTTTACTTCTAGGTAAAATTCTTGAATCTTGGCCAACCATCTGCCTCTTTTTCTGTCACTATCTGGCCAAACTAATATGTCTTTGACAGCGTTGGTTGGTACATAGGCGATTAGCTTAGAATGGAGCACATAAGTTCTAAAAGCTTTGAGAGATTTCACCATTGCATATGCTTGCTTTTCTAGTATATCATATCTTAGTTCAGCATCTCTGAGACTTTTACTAAAGAATGCCATTGGCTGCTCAAAACCTTCATCATTCTTTTGTAAGAGCACGGTCGTGATAGTGTGTTCAGAGGCAAATGAGAAAATCAAGAATTCCTTCATATAATCTGGGCTGGCCAGCACTGGTGCTTCACCTATAACTCTCTTGATACGTTCAAATGAAGCTTTGGCTTCGGTTGTCCATTTAACCTCATTGTCCTTCTTGAGCATATATGTAGTCAATTTTACAATTTCAGCGAAGTTTGGGATAAATCTTCTTAAAAAATAATTTTTTCCTAAAAAAGATTGAATCTCTTTTCTATTCCTAGGAATATTTAGTGTATATATAGCTTCAACCCTTTTCGAGTCGATTTTAATTCCATCTCTAGATACTATGTGGCCCAAGAGTTTACCTTCCTGCATAGCAAAATGAGATTTCTTTGGGTTCAGAGACAAACCGAATTTTTGACATTTCTCAAACGTATGTTTGAGGTGTGCCAGGTGCTCTGCATCAGATTTAGAAAATATTGTTAGATCATCAAGATAAATCACTACATACTTATCTCTTTCGCCAAAAAAGGCGATATCCATAGCTCATTGGAACATGGCTCCTACGTTCATCAGTCCGAATGGAGAATTTTCACACATGAAGGTACCCCATGGGGTGGTGAATGCAATTTTTTCTTTATCATCCTCATGAACTGCAATTTGATTATAGCCTGAGAAGTCGTCGATCATGGACATTCTATTTTCCCCGACCACTTTTTCCAATACATGATCCATCTTGGGTAATGGATAATTATCTTTGAGGGATGATTTGTTTAAATTTCTGAAATCTACACACAATCTGATTTGATTGTTTTTCTTTCTTACAGAGACCAGGTTGGCTACCCACTCAGAGTATCTGAGTGGAATAGTGATTTTAGCATCCAGGAGCTTCTTTACCTCCTTTTCTATCACAGGCAGTAGTATGGGATTTATTTGTCTAAGCTTCTGCCTGAATGGTTTAACACCCTGCTTTAGAGGAATTTTGTGTTCGATTACGGTGGTATCATAAGTTCTTAATTCATCATAGGACCAGGCGAAAACATCATTGTACTGCTTGATTAATTCGGCATATTTTCTTTTCATTTCAGGGGGGAGGTATTTAGATATTTTTACCAGCTTAGGAGTTTCCTTGGTGCCTATATTACAATTTTCAACCTCTTCAAGCTGAGGCTGCAAAGTACACTTCAAGGGAATATCATCATGATCAAATAATCTCTCCAAAGGAATTAGACCTTTAGGGATCTTATTATTTTTCAGTACCAACATGTGGTGATTAGAGATCTTATCTCGGAACTCCTGAGGATCCTCACCTTCCTGCATTATCCAAGAAGGGTCATTTTGATTTTCCTGATCATTATGCATTTCGGAAAATTCATACACCATTTATAGGAATTGTCCGATTTGCTCATCATCTTCGAAGACCTGCCAGTGTTGTATATTGTTTGTTATTGAGGGTTTGTGCCTCATTTCTATGTGATACTTCAGTTTGAGAACAGTAGGAGGTACAAACGTTGCAGTTGCTTTGGCTAATGAATCTGCCTGTTGACTTTCTGTTCTTGGGATGTGATGAACATTAAACGAGGAGAAAAAAAATTCAATCAAATCCCAGGCACAATTTCTGTAAGACCTCAATCTCGGGTATTTGGCCTGATATTATTGTTTTATCTGATTTATAATTAATTTGCATCACCATAAACTACCAGGTTTTCAATCTTCAACTTTCTAGCACCCTCTAATCCTAAAACCAGGGCTTCTTATTCGCATACATTATTGGTGTAATCGATGTCCCATTGTAATTTGTAAGAGAAAGGGATGATAAACTCATCTTCGGGTGCCACAAACAGAACTCCAACTCCTGCTCCTTCACAAGATGAAGCACCATCGAAATACATTTTCCAAACTCCAACGTTATTTACATTTTTATTTGTCTTTTCTATTTTTTCTTTTTTTGTGCAATTTTCTTCTATACATTCATCTAAATCATTATCAATCGATAATATGCAATTTCCTAAATCCTGATCTGCAACATAAACAGGATAATTATTTGGATTCAATGGATCACTTACTATATATTCCAACCTTGTTTCTCTATATAGGCGGGTGAACTGTCCGCCGAAGATCGGGATTGTAGTGTATGTCATGTCGAGTTGAAGGGATCCTCCAAGTTTGGCGCCCCAAGACCTGGACAACAACATGTCGTACTTTGGAGGGATATCAGCAACAAACACATCCATTGGAACACTTATTATAGTACTCTGTGCAAGATTAACCACTAAATCTTTAATCATACCCACACATTTAAATTTTCTCGAATCAAAAGAATATAGATCTTCGTATGGTCTGGTAATTTCGAGACCAAGTGTATCCATGATATCTTTGGGCATCACATTGTGGGAGGCTCCAGAATCCAACATGCAGTTATGGAGCAGATGATCATGCACAGTCAACGTAATGTAGAAGGGAGCGACGAAATATCTGGCATTCTCAAAATGCGAACCAAACATTATAGTTGGTTTATCATCTTCCAAATTTATAACATCCGCATGACTTTCGACATCAGTAAAATTTATCATTTTAGCGATTTGTTTTCTATATGTAGGGTTTTTTGAAAACTCAACCAGGGGCACAGGGATCTTGATTTTGTTAATCTCATTCTCTAAACTAAAACTTCCTGTTGCCTTTTCGACGTCTCTGGTTGGGGCTTCCATCTCCCTTTTTTTCTGATTTATTAGTTTGTGTTGCCTTCGTTTGAGTTGTTTTTGTTTCGACAGTCTGTGTTTCAACTGCTTTTGTTTTAGCTTTATGTGTTTCAGCTGCTTTTGTTTTGGCAGTCTGTGTTTCGGCTGCTGGTTGAGCTGCCTCATTCGCTTTATTTCTCGACAAGATTTTCCTCGGTTGGGCAGTTGTGCTATTTCTAACTCTGGGCCTTAAATTATACTTATGTTGAAGCTCGGCCATTATATTGTCAGTGATTCCTTGATAAGCAGAATATTTTATGATATTTATTCTATCATCATTATTAGACCACTATTTTGTGTTTAAATACCTCTCATAATCTTTCCTCGTCAAATAAGGTTCTTGACAATCATCGCCAAGATAATTCATATCTTCCTCTAACTCCTCAAAGTTTCGCATGTCATCTCCTCCTATAATTTTTTTGTTTTTAAAGGGGGTCTGAATCTTTTGATCTTCATTTTTTATGGGTCTTTGTTGTATATGAGGATTAGGATTCCTCCTGAAATCTTTTCTAATGAACTGCTTTGTTTTAGATTGATCCAGTTCCATTTTCGAGATTTTATTAGATAATTCTTTGATTATTTTTTCCATGTCATCCATTTTATCTTTCGTAGACCTTCCAGATCCAGAAGGTCCCGCTTGTTCTCTGAATCGTCTGGTTTCTTTATTTCCTGTTTCGATTTTAGCTTTTAACTTTCATGATGCCATCATATTTGACTCTATTTCTATAGCATCATCCTGCATTCTCGTGAGGTCGACAGATCTCCTTTCCCTCAACAGTAACGCAAAATCAGGCTCAAAATCCCCTGCAAAAGTCACCTTTGCTATAGGTTGTGAAGGTTTAACCTCAACTGGAATTTTCTTATATAGTTTATTAAATCTCAAAGTGAATTCGAGAACTGTTTCTGAATTTTTCTTTCTTAAAGCTCTGAACTCAGTTAGATAATAAAGGTGATCTTTCCTCTCTCCCCATTGTCTGAGAAAGGCATTTTCTAGATCGTTGTATGTTCTTATAGAACCTGCTAGTACCCCTCGAAACCAAGTTCTCACCTGTCCTTCGAAAGTTTGAACTAGGAGTCTTGAATAAACATCCTCGTGCTCAAGGCCAAGGATATCGGAAAATTGATCGAAAAAAATTATGTGTTCAGTGGCCGTCAAGTCTCCCTCTTCTGTGAACTTCGGCAGGTTTTTCATATAGTTTTCGAGTAAATCGTGGAGAGGAACTGGGAGGACTAAAGGGGCATACCTAGCAGCTACTTTAGCAAATATTCTAGTGGGGGTGGTCCTTGACTACCTCCTCCTCCCCCTACAGCACCAATTCCTCCTCCACCTCCGCCACCAAATCCTCCTCCTCCTCCGACATCAGCCATTGATAATCTAGGGGATGAAACTTGGAGATTATAGAGAGAGTTTTCAAAGATGTGCAGTGACCCTTGGGTTACTTCGGGATGAAGCGAAAGGGGTTCTGGGAACTAATTGCCAGGAGACAGAAAATCGAAAAAGGGGGGAAAAAAGAGATGAGGACTAGGTTCTTCGAACTTGCAGGATATATAAACGGGATATCCAACATGAGTCGAATCAGAGTGTAAGGTATGTTCTTTGAAACTTCGGGAAGCTGGAAATTTTATTTCGGGGACTAATGGAAAATCAATCGAAGCAGGTATCGATATGGGTCTCTTGCCTTTATTAGCAAAGGAGGTGATTGGATCGGTTTCGGTCTTAATCTCAAGTAAAACCAAATCGGGGTTTATGATTTCGGGTTCAACTCTATCAGTCGATGTTTCTCTGAAATAGAATTGGGTGGAATTTTCTGATAGAGTTAACTATCCAAAAGGAACCTTAGTATTAGACTGTGTGGGTTTGGGTTGATAAAATTTACTTATAGAAGTAGTGGTCTGCTTAAGGTATCCCCTTGGTTTTAAAAAAATTTCAGGGTCGCATACGGGCGTGGTCTGCTTATCATCCGGATTTTTTCTGGTATTCCTTCGCCCAGATGTCAGTTTATTAGGAGTGGAGTCGCCAAGTGAAAATTAAAATTAGCCTTAATACTGTATTCTATCTTTGTTCACTATCAAAGAAAGAAACTTACCATGTCGTTCTCCCAGGGAAAAATGACTTCGTCTCTCCGCCCCCGGCAACGGCGCCAAAAAGATGTTGTTCCTGAGATTAAACTTAAGGCTCAAATAATAATGTCAGGCATCAGGAATTAAGGAAAGTTGGTTTTAAAAGTGTTTTTTCTTCCGTTAGTTGTATAAAAGTGAAATCCTCAAATGAAATTAATATCTGAATAGAACAGAGGTCGTATTTCGTCGTCTGAGTCAATTTATCAAATCGAAAGAGGAGAAGAAAATTACCAAAACTATTAAACAAACTAAGGAATCAATGACTGAAGAGTCTTACCTTGTTTATAGTAGAAATAAATGTAGAATACACCCCTGAAAGAATACAATATGTAGTATTCTAAACAATAGACAGGTCTTGTATTTGCTTATAGGAACTACAGAGGAAAAATTGCTTGCTAATTACATACCAGTGAAACGTAATCACAGTAGTTGTTGTACTAAATTGTAATCATTCATTTGTTTAGGAATGACTTAAAGAGAACAGAAGATATGAAATACAAACAGGGCACATAACTCAAACAGCACAAAATTTGGAATCCCTGTCTGTAGTTGTATTAATACTCATAAAGGATGAGTTTTCTTAGTTACAATACGGAAAGAAGCAGCTTGTGCTTAACCTTAGAAAGTTACATTTATACAAAATAATCTCAACCTTAAACGGTTGGAATTCCCCTTATTTATAAAATAGTAAAAATTACAAAATGTAAAATGTGAAACGCTTCATTTGCATCCTTTATGTCAGTCTCCTCATTATGGTGGTAGTGGCGTTTTTCTCTCTAGTTCCCCAGCTCTGAAATGGATAACGCACACAATTCATCTCATTTGTTTCCATTGGTGCTACATTTTCCTTGCTCAATACATTTGATACATATTCTCACAAATTGTGCCACTAGCCTCGAGGACTCTGTTAAATTATTATCCTCAAAAATATATAATTTCTTTTCCAATTGAGGTAATCTTTCTCCCATTCGTCTATCCTCTAAAACTGTAGACTGTAATTGCAGATTAGGCTTCACTAGCCATCTATTTATCTGAATAATATCAACCTGGTTTATCTTTGAGATTTTGGCCTGAGCCTCTTCCATGTTTGTCTTAATGTCAAGTTGATTTTTTGTTATGTTAATGTGTCCCAGTACTCCAGAGCTATCTTGTTTATCAAGGCCTAATGATTCTTTGTTGAGTGAGTGGAAAGCGTCTTCAGAAAACTCCTTCACTTCCTTACCCATTTTCCTTCTTTTATCTATGTTAGATTCCCAAGATTTTAGTATTATATCACCTCTGGTCTATTCTGAAACAGACAACCTGGAAGTCATAGTTGTTCCTTCTTTTGTTGACGACACGACTTCTTCTTGGAAGGTAGTCCGGGAAGAAATAGCTTCTCTCTCTCTTAAACAAATGTTATTTAATGCTTGATCTATCACCCAAAAATGATCTTGGACAGTTTCAACCTTGGTGAGAAGGCTTTGTTGTGTTGCTTCTAGTTCCTTTGGCACTTCCAAAGCCTAATCTTGGAACACTATTATATCTACAATCATGTTTTCGGTAGAGCTTACCTTGGCTTGTAGTTGCCTTACCAACTCATCCTGTTGGGTGGTCTGTCCCTGGCTTGCCTGTATAATCCTGTGCATCTCCTCGAGACTGGATTTGAGCTATTGGATTTCATGTTTGTCACTGGCTCTAATCTGCTCAAAGTCCTTGTTGACCTTGCTTCGGACATTCTTTCTACGGTCTTCATTTGATTCTGCAATTGGCTTATTTGCATATCTTTCTGCTTCAGTCGCCCTTTTAAATTTCTGACTGAAAATTGGTTAGTTGTTGCAAAATCCCCCAATGAACCTGCTACTTCTTCAGCAAAGTCTACCTCCTCTAAGGCTTCTCCATAAATCAGCACCCTATGTCTTTTTATGGTTGAACCTTCCCTTTGGTGTATTTCTCTCTTCACCATAGCCTTCCTTTTCTTGCTGAAAAAGAAATCAGAAGGAGGCAAATCTTCAACCAAAATGGGTGTGAGGTCCTCTATGAATATTGCCTTTGCATTTGGATTCCCTCTGGTGAATTGCAACGGTGTGATGAACTCGATAGGGTTGTCGATTTCAGTTGACGATTGTTTCCCGACCGCATTTGTTGTTGATTTATCTGGTGAAACTAGTGGTCCTTCTTCTCCCTCTTTTGTTAGTGTCTCTACTTGTTCTTTGGCTTGGTCACCTGATACATTTGTCGATGGGATCTCTTCTTTCTGAGTAGACACCTCAGTCTTCTCCAAATTTTCTCGGTTTTCTTGTCCGCTGGAGCTTACTGCTTCTGAGCTTCAGGTCTCTGTTTGTTGTGCAGATGTAGACGTCGAGGTTCCTCCTTGTAACACTTTAGGGAGACTACTTCTTTGGTGCCTCTGGAAGTCATAAAACTCAATCATTTTATCGGGTGGAAGAGCTCGAACCTGACTCAAGACCTCTAGATAGGATCTCACTCCTCTTAAAATCTCATCTTGAGGAGAATCCACGTGTTCATACCTTTTTAAATTGCAGCTGGCCATGTGATTACCCAGGACCTTCTGGGGGTCATGCTTCTTGAATTCAATG
>ML864839.1:0-13982 GCA_009831015.1 Picea engelmannii
AAGTCTTCCACCTATTCATCCTTAATCAACTTGTTGGCTGAAGTTAGGATTCCAGACCTCCTTTGTTCTTTACATACCAGATCCAGTCCCTGAATTAGAGTGATACCTCCTCGAGCCATTATCTCCATCTGATCACCTATTAAAAACAAATCGTGACATTAAACTAATGGGTGTTGGGATCTGCTTTTGCAAGCAATCCAAGAGTGACTTCCAGCGCTAACACTTCTGAAAAATTTGAGCAATCATTTTCCCCATACAATCAGCAGATTAAATCCATCAAATAAATATAAGGATCTTTGAGGTTTTCCGTGTTGTACCATCCATTGCTCTTCTTTGTGAACTTCTTATCTTCTTTCCACCACGAGAACAGTAACTTGTTGGTGTCATGGAACTCATCAAACCTTACCAAAAATTTTGTATTCATTCTCTCTTTTAGGTCTCTGAGTTTGTAGATTTTGTACCTCTATTGGAAGAAATACACCAACACATTTTCCCTCCTCATTATTCAATTTTCATTTCATCACGTCTGTGTGGTCAATTATCCATCCTAGGGTTTTGATGCAGGGCAGAATTGGGGTCCGAGAGGCTACCATATGCATATATGATCGCCTAATGTTTGGGAAAACCTGTTCATCCAATATCTTGACGTTCAAGTCACTATGAGGTGTAAACTTCAGGTAATATTCCTCATTGATTTTGTTAAACATATCCCACCAATGTGGGAGCATTAATTTAGATCCAGTGCTTGCCTCTGTGTCCCTGAAATATGGAGGTTGGGCAAATTGTTTCTTAGTGGAAATTTGGATAACTGACTCTATCTTTGAAACAAAATCAAGTTCCCTTGCAGTCACCGGTGCTAACCCTTCATCGATCTCCAATTATTTCATTTTGTACATTCTTGGTAAGCGCTTGGTTGTCAGCTTTTGCGAAGGCATTTTCCTACACAAAATGGAGTATTAAGCTACAATCCAACTGAGACAAGTGTTATTCGAAGCAACCAAAAAAATGTAAACAATAAATATCATGCTTACCTCTTCCTCACAAGAAATAACCTGGGCTTACTGGTAATTGAAGTGGCGCAATGACCTGTTACCTCTTCGATGCTCTCTCTTGCACCTTCGTCTGCTTGGGAGATCATTGATTTGAAAATAGAATACTATGCTTGGGCACAAACTTCATGGATTTAAAACATACCTAAATTTTCGCATCGAGTCTTAAATTCAGGAGTAAATGTATGATTTATACAATCCATAACAGAATCCACATCATACCCAGGATTAAATGCAACGCAAGCTGGCGATGCAGAAACATGTTACTTTTAGATTTCATCGGCGAATTCAAAATTTATTTTAAAGTTGATCGGTGCACAATGTATTTTTATCAGTTATGTGAAGTTCTTAATTGTCTAACAAATCGCAAACCTCATCCTTCACTTAGCTAGAGGTGTCTCATCAAATCACCCGAGCGTTCTTCGTACTTCAACAGAACTAGTTTGATCGGTATCGGGGATAAGTAGGACCATTAAATGGAAAGTGCAAATCAACCAAGATCATTGGCGTCAGTGGATGAATATTTGATCTAAAACCAAAAATTTGATGTTCTAGCAATCAATCGGTAGTCAATGGGTGCATCAGTGTCGACGGATTATTTTTTACGTTGTTTTGTTGGTGCCTCTTGGAAAAAGTTATGATGCTGACCCGAACTGTCATAATTTTTTGTCATGGAGGTGTTGATGTGGAAGTATAGATATGACACAGGGAACATCAAAATATGACGTGGATAATCCTCGAGCAATACAAACTATTTACGTAGAAAAACATGTGGCGGTTGATTTGACCCCTTGGGTGTGAGAAGCGTTTCTTTTTGGCTTCTGTGATTTTTTCTTTTCACATATGTTGTTGTGCCCTTTCTCCCTCTCCACTGATGTTGACAATTGTTGTTTCCTATGTTGATGATTTACCTTTCAGTTTTTTCCGATGTCGACGGTACAACGATGATTTGTAGAAAAAAATTTATGCAGGCCAGGATCGTTGAGCGGCTCGTAGCTCTTTATAAAAAATAAATTTTGTGTTGCAACTTATTCTATTGCCACGTTTACTTAGAGAAAAATGTCAAATTTTTCAACAAACTTCGAACCAAAATGAATGTGATCGATGATAAAATGAATAGAAAAACCATTGATCCCTACACATATGACTCCATTCAGAAAATGACAAAGTGGTACCCAAAAAGAAAAAGAAAAATTCTCAAAGACTTTTTAGGGTGTGTTGAGTGCTTCAACATATCCAAAATATATTGCATATCCTACAATGGAAACAATATCGATCCAAGGGATACTTCATAGTCTGCAATTTCAAACAATACCCATTCAAGGAAACTAAAACATCATAAACAATTTCAATTTCAATTTCAATTAGAAATAATAATAATAATACATGTTGAATATTCAATTAACCTCTTGAATTTCACTTGACATTTTCTAGACCCCCAATATTCTCCGAAGAAACATTTGGAACCTCCACAAGGTAACAAATGATTAAATTAAGAGGTGTAGTATGTAAGAAGGCACCTTTTTTAATATTATCTTTAATTTAGAAGCAATAAATAAAAGAAATTCCCAAATAATACCAAGCAAGAAAAGTTGGAAAATTGATCTAATAATAATAAGCTAAAAGAAATTTCACTTAGTCTCATGGAGGGAAGAGAGGCTACTAGAGCCCAGTGCAATTTGAAAGTGCTCATTAACAGTCATAGAATTCAAATATTTGACATCAATAGTTTCATCTTTGAAGTTAGTAAAGAACTACAAGATCTACCCCAACATAGTCATGTGTGTGTTTTGTGTAATGTAACCAAGACCCCACCTGGGCACCGTCACTGAAAACCCAACTCTATCATGCTATGATTTTTTGAATTTTTCCACAATTCAATCCATTAGTTCTCTGATACCAATCATTAATTAATATGCCTTGCATATGAACACAATTATGTAGTCCTAACAGCATATAATCCATGCATAATTATTTGCAATTATAGTATATATAATTAACATAAATATCACACATTATTCAGCATAATAACACATAAAAGACACTTATATTTTCATGAAAATCACCAATTGGTTGTAGACCTCAGACGTTCCTCTGGGCCATAGAATATGTTGTTCATTCACTCTCAACACTAGGTAATTCCCAAGCTGGGGCTGTGACTCCACCAAGGCAAAGGCTACCTAATCCAAACTAAGTTCCAACAACACACAACTTCATGACAAGATCAATGGAACCAACTCTAGAAGCAGTCCCACCTCACATCTTATCATCCCCCATAGCTTGTCCCACCCAAGTAAGTGTACCCCTTCACTACTCCATAGTCCTTCGGCTATCCCACTTCCCTTCTAGGTATTCAACAATAGGTCGTCTAGGAAGTCTCAATCTTTGTGGCATTTGGAACACAAGGCTTCTCAAAGAGTTACATCACCCACTAGGTCAGCACACAGGGAAACCTATTCCCAAAAATCTCATCCAAAGATAATGCTCCACAGCATAACATGTTGCTTATTCAACCCAAACCAACAAGGATTTACAAGGTAACAATAGCTTCATATCTCCCAATATCCAGGAAATATTCATCATGATAGAATGGAAGAATGGAATGGAATGGATGAATGATAATTACACTAAATTCCCAATGTTATATATGCATGCTCCTATATTGACACTTGGCATTCAAGGAACTACCTTTTTCTCCACTTAATGATGTGTTCCCCTCACTTAGGAAATTAGGATAACATAATAATATAAATAATTAGGACATATGAATAATAATTTATTCCTTGGATTATGCCCCCTTGACTTAGCCCCTTTTCCCCTCAAGTCCTAGCCCCATTTCCCTCTCATGGAATCATAGCCCCCTCATACTCTTTTGTCTGAATTGGTATGTAGCAGTGATGTATTTTATTAATATATATGAGTGATTTCATTTTATAATGTTGTCTCCTAGGCCTTTCAACATATAGGTTCTCCATCCTAATAATCACATAGGCGCTCTAACCTAAAACATATATACAAAGGCACTTTGGCCCAAAACATCCTTGCTCACCAGCCTATAAACATATGTATATTTACAACTTAGGGGTATTACATTCCCCTCCTCCTTATTTATGCATTGTCTTCAATGCATTATATACACATGTACAATCAAAATTCTTCAAAAATCTCCAAAAATATGTGGGTACTCTTCTCGCATGGTATCCTCATGCTCCCATGTTGCATCCTCGAGACCATAGCAGGTCCACTATAATTTTTCCAGCTCGATGGCTCAATTCAATAATAGTTTGACCTTCCTATATAACATGCATATTTGTTGGACCTAGAAGACACCTCATGCTCCACCCGGGTCACATTCCAATCAATTACATGACTAGCATCAAGAACATACTTTTTAAGCAAAGACACATGGAATACATATTGAATGCACATGGGTGCAGTTAGTGCAAGCACGTATGCAATAGGACCAATCCTCTCTATGATTTTGAATGGTTCACAATATATTTCTACCACCTTTGGGAAGCTCCCCAATTTAAGTGAACTCTTCTTAGCTTTCACTTTCAAGAAGACATGCTCTCCCACTTTGAATTCTTTGTGTGTTCTACCTTTGTCTGCATAATTTTTTTGTTTGTCTTGAGCATCCTTTAAATTATGTTTTATTTTCATCATTTGTCTTCCATTTCTCTGAGGAATTTTGGCCCAACCATTACTCTATCTACTGGGTTGTCCCAGCTTAATAGCGTGTTGCAATTTTTACCATATAATGCTTCAAATGGGCTCATATTTGAATATGCACGATACCCATTATTATAAGAAAATTCAACTAAATGTAGATAATATTTTCATTTGATGTTTTATCCATCACATACATTCTCCACATATCTGCAGCCACATAATTGACCCTCTTTATTTTCACATCTGATTATGGGTGATATGTTGTGCTAAAATTCATATTTGTCCCAAATCCTTTAAATAATCCCTTACAAAAATTTGATGCGAATTTTGGATCTCTATCAAAAACAATTTCCTTAGGAACACCATGTAGCCTGTAAAATTTTCTTATCTAAATCTCTACAATGTTAGTTGCCTTGTGATTTATCTTCATTGGAATAAATCGAACAACTTTAGTCAGCTTATCCACCACAACCATTATGGAATCATGTTGCTTCATTGTTCTAGGCATCTTGATAATAAAATCAATTGTCGCAACTTCTCATTTCCACTTGGGAATGGGAAATGGTTGTAACAATCCAATTGGATGTTTGTGCTCAACATTTACCTTATGACATTTTAGAAATATGACTATATAATTAGCCACCTATTTCTTCATACTTGGCCAAAAATATTAGATCTTTACAACTGCAAAAAAAATTTGGTATCCTAGGTGCCCAACATAAGGCACATTATGCATTTCTCTCAACACTATATTTTTCAGCTCCTGATATTTAGGCACATATACCTTGACCTTGTACATGAGGATTTCATCCTCTATCAGCTCATAATCTTTAAATTATGTTGAAAATTACCTTGTTGTAATGTTTCTTTGTCTACGTATAATGTTGATTTGATTTTGTAGCTTCCAAAATTATGTCTTGTAAATCAAATTTTTACACGCTAATGGTTGTAGCATGCATCGCATGCACTCTCCTACTAAGTGCATCATCCACCTTGTTCTAATTTCCTTTGATATGATTAATATCAAAGTCATACTCACTAGGGAATTCTAGCCATCTAATTTGTATTGCACTCAATATTGGATGTCCAAACAAATATTTTAGACCACTATGGTCTGTCCTCAGCTCAAATGTTTTTCCCATAAGATAATGCATCCACATCTTTAGGGAATGAACTATGGATTCCAACTCTAAGCCATGTGTGGCATAGTTTCTCTCATGTTATTTCAACTTCCTTGAATCACATCATAGCACATGCCTATTTTTGGTAAGGACTCCACCAATCCCTTCCTTGCATGCATCAATGCACACAATAATATTCTCATTTGATTCAGCAATCTTCAAGATTGGTTCACTTTTCAATAAATTCTTCAAGCACTGAAAACTTTCTTCACATTTAGAGGTCCATTCGAAATTCACACCCTTCTTTTGCAAAGAAGTGATTGGATCTGCAATCCTTGAAAATCATTCAATAAATATTCTATAATAAATTGCAAGTCCCACTAACGATCTCACCTCCGAGACATTCTTTGGTGTAGTACATCCTCTAATGGCTTCTATATTTTTAGAATACTATCCCTTCCTCCTAAAAAATATGGCCAAAATAATGAATATACCTCTAATAAAATGAGCACTTTCTCATCTTGGCATACAGTTGATGCTCCCTCAATACCTATATCACCATGCTCAAGTGTTGTTGATTATCTTATTTAGAATTAGAGTAGATAAGGATGTCATCCAAGAAGACAATGGAAAACTTATCCAACTAATTTTTGAAAATAACATTCATCAAACACATGAAGACAGTTGGTGCATTTGACAACCCAAATTGCACCACTAAAAACTCATAATGGCCATACCTTCCTCTAAATGTTTTCTTATTGACATCGTCTACTTTAATCCTCACCTGATAGTAGCCTGACCTAAAATCAATATTGAAGAATATCTTTGCATCTTTTAATTGATAAAAAATATCATTTGTCCTTGTAAAAGGATACTTTTTCTTTATGGTAAGTTTGTTCAGTTATCTGAAATCAATGAACAACCTCAAGGTTCCATCCTTCTTCTTGACAAAAAGTGTTGGGGAACCCCAAGGTGACATACTTGGGAATATATACCCCATCTTCAAAATTTCTTCAAGCTGCATTTGTTTGTTTGCTTGTGCGAATCCTTCTTAATGTTGGGGGATTAATGAGTCAAGGTTCATCCAGAGTGATACACGTCAAAATTACTCAACTGGATAAGTGTCACGTATTCCTCTCAATTGTTGTAAGTGTCGCATCTTCCTTACAAATTTCACAAGTGTCGCAAGTTGTTCACAAGTGTCGCAAACGTTGTTCAAGCATATTTCCATGCCGACGACACTAAGGAGGCACTTAAAACATCTCATGTACTTGATTTGGAGAAGAGGAATTGATTATCTGAAGTCAAAGAACTCTTGACACCTGATAAGAGCTCTGAAACAAAGGTTTTGAGGGTGAGCGCTCCCCTATATTAGTCTTAGGAGTGCTGGCGCCCCCCTACAAGGATTCAGGGAGCGCTATAATGCCCACCTACCCTTCTGAAGGAGTGCTATCCACTTTTGGACCATTGGCGCTTCCCTCAAGCTTCTCAAGGAGCGCTACAACGCTCTGATGCCCCTTTTGCAAGAGCATTGCCTAATCTGAGGCAGTAGTTGGCCCGTTGAGGAGAATAAGGGAAGGATCTTTCAAGATTAGAAGGCAGTTGCATTCGAATTCTTGGTTCCATCAGAGGATCCCTGATCTAAGGAAAAGGTTCCTCAACTTGTTCTAAAGATAACTCAAGAGGTTAAGCTACTCTTAACCTATATAAGCAAGCTCTATGATGGTGAAAAGGGGGGAGAATTGCTAGCATGAAACCTATGATCTCATAGGAAACGCACAGTCAGCCAAAGGAGAGTGATCAGTGAAGTTGTTGTTATCCAGGTTGTGGATCTTTTGAGCAAGGGTTAGACGAAGAGGACTCGACGAAGCTGTCGCATTCGCATCCACGATTGTAAGTATTGTTGTCGTTATTCTCATTAATATGACACGCTTGGCCTGTTTCTTTCTAGTTCGTGTCTGATGTTACATGAACTTATCATTGATAGATAGATCTATTTTCAAGCTAATATCAATAGAGTAGGAAGTGATCGTATCTTGTTTGTCTACAGGACTCAGCGAGGAGCAAAGGATCGGAGCACAACTCGGAGCGTGCAGGGACAAACATCGATAAAGAGGTACTTTTGTTCTCCTTCCTTATCATGTGTTAGTTTGGATAGATTTGAAAGGAAGTCATTGTCCACGTTAAGAATTTTCTGTCTTAGAGTTAGGGTCAAGCTCTTAGAGGAAATCTACCTGTCCACGGGAAGATTTTCCTACAACAAAAACTGGCGACTACATTGGGGAGATAACCTCAAATCGAAATTTCTTGTTTTGATTTCTCCTCATTGACCTTGTTCTACCCCTTGATCGTTTCAGACCTAGTTCACTCCTCTTTTGATTTGTTTCATGAGTTGATTGGCTCCCTACCCCATCATACTCAGCCTGATTATCGAGATTGAATTGCAATTTTTGGAATTTTTGACATTTTTGGGAGTTTTTCAACCTGGCGCCCCTGTCCCTATGCTAACAGAGTGCCAACGCTCCCTAATATCCTTACGCAGAGCGCTATAGCACTCCTTGCCTTTGGAAACAGAGCGACAGCCCTCCTTTGGCCAATAAACCTTCTAAAATTGTGTTTTTAGGGTTTTTTTTTCTCTGTGTCTCTCTTGTTGGGTCACCTTGTGAGTCAATCCTTCTTCTTTCCATCTTGGATATCTGTCTTTTGCTTGAAGAACGAACATCTTGTTGTTTGGATTTTGTAGCCTTCTTCACTATTGTTGTTGAGTTTTTCTATCATTTGGAGTTTGAAACCCATGCATCGTCTTTCTCTCCTCATCAACTGAACGAAAAACTCTGGTGAAGGTCATCAAAGGCTTAAAGATCCTTTCATTTTGATTTTAGTTAAAGATCATTGTTCTTTGACTTTTCCTTTTGGGTGTGAAGTTTGATTTCTCTTTGATTGCTTCTTTTCGTTCGCTTTTCGTTTTGATTACGACGAGAGGGTGTACTGTTTGTATGATTCTTGCTTGTGTTGGTCTGATTTTCATTCATCCAAGAAGATAATTAGCAAGATGAGCCTTGTTTTGAATTAAGCATTATTCATATGCAAACAATAAAAAGCATCTTCATGATTGATTGTTCATGTTAGAAGGTATCTAAAAAGTTTTAGCATCACATCAGGATTTGATTGAGAATTTGTTTGAGGACATTCCCTATTAGTGCTTGTTAGTGAAAAGAACTCTCTCTCTCTCTCCCTTAAATATATGTTCATCGAAAAGAAATGAATGCTTATCATCTCTGATGCATTTTTGGGACTGAGTCATAATTCCATTCGTTTCACTTCCATGCACCTGGCCTTTTTGAGTAAAGAACAGCTATAAAAATCAACGCTAATTAAAAATTTGTCTAGAACTTTTTCTTTTCTAGGATCCTCCACCAACAGTAGAATAGGATTAGTAATTTGGATTAGGTTGTGAGCATAACTCTCCAAAGTTTTCCAAAACAAACAGTAGCATCCTGAGTTAGGGAGAGTCAAATCCAATCATCGTATGAGTCTGCCTGGGATCCCCCTCTCACACAGGGGTTACGCACGAGGTCGCATTCGGGTGAGCTACGGGGACTAACCCTTCGTGGTTTAACTGATTGTGGTGGTCAAATCTTATTATGGGGATCACTTCAAGGTAAATCCACAATTACTGTGTGGAATCCTTTTAGTTGATTTCAGGCTCGATACCCTGCCCGTACGTTCCGATCGGACTGTCGACTGTTCCCGCCCAGGGGCTGACTGTGAATTGGTAACCTTAGTGGCCATAATCTTTAGGGTCTAAAACAAGGTGACGGTGACGGGAAGTCTCACTGTACCTGGAGCAGACATTGGTCAAACTCACTCGGGCTCCTTGTAGGGTAAATCCACAATTACTGCGTGGAAGCTTGCACCAAGGAGTAAGTTTGTTAAGCAGGTCGCCATTGTAACTGTTCCACCCTATCCCCGCCCCTTCTGGACTTGATCACGCGATGTTGGATTTTATCACCAACTAGTACGGTCATCGAGAGAAGGTCATGTTTGCTTGGTTGTGATTCTTAGATCCTATTAGTGTATGTTGTTTCTTTTACTTAGTGGACCTTAGGTCGAGTCAGTGTTAATGGCATCGAATCCTGGGAGTACCAATGGAGGAACCCCTTCTTCTAGGGAACCTTATACCTTTCCTTCATTTGCAAAATTTGGTCCTCCATATGTTGCCACACTGAGTCTTCCATGACTCACTATTGGATCAGCAGTTTGGTTGTTCCCCACTCCAGTGATCCCGAATCCTCCCAATGTTTCAGTTGCACCTAATACTTTGGATGTCAATACACCACCCACACATCAACCTCATGTCGACTTTTCGCCTTCTTCGCCCATTAATTCTCCTTCCATTTCTCCTTCTTCGCCTAGTGAAAGCACTAAAGCAAGTAGCTAGGTTCATCAGAAACAGAAAGAGAAGAAGAAGAAGAGCCCGAAAAGGACCAAGACCCCAACAAAATTAGATGTTGGTTCTAAGAAACCAGTTACTGTTAATAGTATTGGGAGTGTTGATGAGGTCAACAAGATCAAAATGAAGAATCCAAAACCCAAATTCCCTTGCAGCCTTTGTAAGGGTGACCACTTTCTGAGGGATTGTCCCGGTCTTACCTGGGTCTTAGAAATGTGGTCCTCCACTTCATCGACCTCTGTCAGTCATGTCGATGATACCCCGTCAACTAGTGATGTTCAGGTTGGTAAGAAGAAGAAAATTGTCAAGTTCCCTTGCATTTTATGTAAAGGTAATCATTACTCTCACCTTTGTCCTCACATGGACGAGTCTTCTTCTCTTTTGGAAAAACTTCAACTTCCAAAAGGTTATCGTAAGATTTCCTCCGACCCATCATTAGTTGATGGACTGGTCAATCTGGTTCCATCTTCAGTCAGTCTGATTGATCAGACGATCAATCTAGTTTCCTCCTCGATTGAACCACAAACCCAAGTAGTTGATCTAGTTATGTCATCGATCAGCCCCTCTCTTCATCAAAAGAGTGACACCGAAGTGGTTTTTCCATCCTCAGTCAAACCCACTCTCCCTTTAGAGAGTGACACCAAAGCGGTCGATCCGTTTCTATCAGTCGACCCCATTCTTCCCTTGGAGAATGAAACTCAAGTGGTCAATTCGATTTCACCATCGATCGATCCCATTCTTCCATTGAGGAATGCTAAAATGACTGATCCAGTCCCTTCCTCGGTTAGTCCCACTCTTCCTCTAAAGAGTGCCAAAGTGGTCGATCTAGTTTCTCCATCGCTCGATCTTATTCCTCCATTGAGGAATGTCAAAGTGGTTGATCCAATCCAATCATCGGTCGATCCTACTCTCCTTCTAGAGAGTAAACCCGATACTGCCCATGTTTTTCTTGTTAATACAGACTCTACCGTACCGGGGGGAATTCCTCCTTCTCCTGTGAAACCCCCTCCAAGTAATGAAGCCATCCTTTTTTATTGGGGTGCGCTAACCGGACCTTGTCTTCCCTCCCACATTTCTTTCCAGATTACAGTACAGGTTCGTGGTCGGGACGTTCCTCAAACGTTGATAGATGAAGGTGCGTCCGTTAGTATTTTGTCTTTTGTTGCTTGGTATGCTTTGGGTTGTCCGCAGCTTGCACTGGTTACACAGAATTTGTTAGCCTTTAACAGAGGAACTAGTCAACCTTTAGGGATCCTTCCTCAGTTTCCTATAACTTTGGGAGGGAAAACTGTCTTTATCGATGTCATGGTAGTCCGAGACCCCTTCGATTTCGCTTTACTCCTTGGGCGGGATTATGTCTATGCTATGAAATCTCTTGTATCCACCCTTTTCCATGTGATATCTTTCCCTCACGATGGAAGAATTATGACTATTGATCAACTTTCATTCATCGGCCCTGACTAGGTTACCTCCCTAAGTGGTTCTTATATACAGACAGTATCACCCTTGCCGCATGTCAATTATGTGGCATTGTCTCCCATGACCTCAATTTTCGATGATTTGGATCCAGTAGTTGACATGGTGATCTCTTTGGTAGGGTTATTGGAGCCTGATCTCCTTACCTGATCAAAATCTGGACCAGGGGTCAAATTTTAGCTCAAAAATAAACATTCTAGGAATTGCCTCAAAACGAACGAGAGCGTAGCCCTCTTCATCACAAACCCAACGCAACTCGTTTCATCTCAAACGGACGTCGGGAGCGATAGATATTGCAATCTGTTCATAAAGTCAAACAGGCCAAAAAAAAATGATGTTGACTCTACAGTCCGTACAGGCTGATGTGGCAGGGCCGTACGACCGTATAATGACATGGAATGTGGTGACATGGAAATCATCTGTTGGTTGACAGTTGGTCGAATGGGAAGTCGACACATGGCACTATTTGGGGAAAGTGATTGGGTGCCACGCGGCCCAATCATGGGCTGCCACATGGCACCTCGGTATTAGTTGCTTGTTTTGTTTATTAAAATGTATTGGAGTCCGTGGGGTTCGACCCCTGGATCTCCCCACTGCATAGCCTTCACAAAGTCTATCCGACCAATGGACTACAATTTATGCCTTGTAATATATGCAGGTTTTTAATTATTTGAATTTGGTTTATGTGACCGTTGGCGGGGGGTCGGGCCGGGGCTTAGCCCCGACCCGAGGTCTTATCGTGATAAAATGTGACCATACCTGAAACATATGCATGGGAGTTTTGTGTTACAAATGGAGCCCTCGGTCGCGCCCATATTACACATGACCCTTTGTTATATGGAGACCGCACGCGCATTTCAAATGATTTTTAAACCCACAGTTTTCGTATGTTAAACCATATGACTTGAACGTTGGCACGCGTTTTGGGTTTTGATTTTTGGTTCGACTGGTTGAACGACTCGTCACATGTTGCATTTCTATTTTCCTATGGGACAGAGTTCTTTTTGGAAATGTGTGTGGTCGTATGGAGGACCGCATATGCCCAGGTGCTAGGCGGTTAGGGGCTGGCGTGCCCATAACCGTCCTACAGTTTTCACCGTTGGCGTGGTTGCGCCCAGTGCTGGGTTTAAACATGAATTTGGAGCGTGTTCTTGGTTGAATCGTACAGAGGTGTGTTTTGGTGAACCAGAGCCAGCAAGCTTGAAGGAAGAGAATGGCAGGAGGCCTATCTTTCTCATTTTTTGGTCGATTGAGGTGTTGTAAAAGCCCAACTAGGGGTTTTTGGACGTCCTGAATCCATTGGCATTGTTATCAAGGCCATTTGAAGACTTCTTTTTCAGGTTTTTCACCATTGAAGTTTCAGCAAGCTCCAGGAAGCTTGAAGCCCTCATTGATTGAGGACATGTTTTGGTGAGCCTATGTTTGTTTTCTGTGATTGAATAATCATTTTTGGCTAATTGTTATGCTCTGAACACATTGGGACAGGTTTAGAGGTTTTTGAGGACTTTTACAGGTGTTTTTTCCAAAGAGAATCTCAATGAAGCTTATGGCCACATGTAGAAGAGGTCATGCCCAGATGAGCCATAATCCGTTTTCAGAGTTCTATTAGTCATTTTTGGGGTTTTTATGTGTTATGATCCCAATGGTACAGTCTGTTTTTCCATTGGAGTTGAGAAGCAACTTGTAAAAGAACTTTTGACAAATTAATCCCAGAGAGCCAAGTCCATTAATGGAGGTTCAAGGAGATGTAGCCCGGAGGGGGGTGAACTCCTTTATCATGTTGTGATTGTTCTGAGTTTGATGGTTTATTTGCTACAAGTTGTGTTGTTGTGTATTTATTTAAAGTACATATTTAACCATTTAAAAGAACACATTCTCACACATGAACATTTAAAGGAAGAAGCATAAACTTGGCACATAATTTTATCTTGCATATTTTAACACATGAAGCAAGGTCCTGTAAAGTTTATTTAATGAAGTAGAGGGTGCTTGCATAGAATAACAAGTCAGCCTTCTATTTTCAGATCAGGTAGTATTAGAGCACTAGTTTGTTTTGCTCATGTGTTTTCCATTGATAGCTTGAGATTTAGCTATTGGTTTTTGTGCAAGTTTTGTGTTGAAGTTTGATATCTTGCAAGGATGGAGGAAGCTTCAAGCATTGATAGTTCTCATATATCTTCAAAATCCAAGTTCTTTGACAAAGAGATGTTG